>MDKI01132166.1:0-16133 GCA_005239505.1 Nicotiana paniculata | reverse complement strand
ATATATATATATATATATATATATATATATATATATATATATATATATATATATATGCATAAAAATAAACTTTTGACTTAGCCACACAATGTAATTTTTCGGCGAAAGATTGTCAATTGACATCCCTTAAACCTAAGGCGGCTCCGCCACTGATCATGTCCAATCAAGAAAAAATGAGTACTTGTAAATATTTTTCTTAGCCTATTGTCACAATACATACACAGTGACCAACGTTAAGATGGGGTAGAAAAAGTAGTTAAATACAAACGAAAAAGGGTTTGTCTACATGAGTGTATTGATGTGAAAAAAGGCTTAATTTGGGTATGGGTCCCTAGAAATTGCAACACTCTAACTAGATACGCTGCATGAATGATGTGGGGTTGTTCTTATTAAAATATTGTATCAAAAAATCTATTTTTAATTTGACAAAATTAGACGACAAATCTTTTCATCCTATAAACTGTGTTTTCCACGATGCCACAACTTTTATTTCACCAAATCGAATCATATCAAGTGAAGTTTCTTTTCTAAGTCATGGCTTGTGCGATTTCTTTTTGGAATTTTTTTAAAAGAATAAGAATGACCAAGAAAAAGCTAAGCTCCATTATGGGGTCAATATTAGTTTTCCTAATTTCTTCGTTAATAAGTTTGATGTTTGGTTTATGGACGGGACTATGAGGAAAAAGAAAAAGAAGCAGACAGATAAGATAAAAAGAAAAAAAGCAACTAATTCCATGTATCTTTTTAGGCATACTAACAAAACTTTTATTGCTGGAATCGATCAACTTGCTCATTTGCAAGTTGCTTGCCCTGTTGCAATTTTAAAACTGATTTCACTATTTTTAGGATGACATTCCTAATAGTAACTAGTATAGACTTATCTCATTATTATGCTCGGGTTTGAGTGCGGATCGAAAATTCTAAGAGGATGGATGTACTATTGTGAAGAGGTGGATCTAGAATTTATATTGATGGATTTGACTTTTGTCTCTTATCATGAACCCACAATTTTGAAATTATATGTTCAAAATTATATTCTTTTTGAAAATTTTAGTGATTTTAACCCAATAATAATTGCACCATTGGAGCTTCTGTACATGGGTACACGCACATATATTTAAGTAATTTTGAAAAAATATAACATTGTTATATATAATATAGGGAGAGGAGCACGCACGTCTCTTAACCTAGCTACACCTCTGGTTTGAGTGTAAGAATGAATTATTTTTCGCTTCTTCTTTAATGAGTTTTATGTGGCGTGAACTTGATAATACGACCAGACACTGGGTAATAGAAGAGGGAGTATTGTGAAAGAACAAGATAGGAGTTAAAAAAGACGGAGTCATTCTTCACTTCAAAAGTAAATTCACTTTTCTTTGCTTCTTTTTTAATGAAAGTACGACTACTATCATTTATAACGGTTCAAATAAATTAATAATACAAGAAAAGGAAGATTCTGAAAAAATATAATACTAGAAGACAAAAGGGAGTGAATGGGGTGCATAAAAAGTGTGGCTTTGATCACATTTCCCAACTCTCTTTAATTCAATATTGTCCAAAAATGCCATAGTTTCTGCTCATTTTACGCCTCACCAAATTAAAATCCACGTGCGTGCGTGCAGTTCAGTCAGTTATAATATCTTACACCACATTAGTATTAGTTTTAAGTAGGTTATTTATCATTTCTAATATGTTACCAATTAATATTCATCACTAAAATGTACTTGCAATTACCTCACACGTAGTCCATAGATGAAGGGGAAAAAAGAAGAAGATAAAATTGAAATAGAAATGAAAATTTACCAGAAATTCGATGAGTGCACTGATCAGATAGATGAAATAAGTTGTGCACAAGGCATCAGATAAAAATCCACCAAGTAGAGCGAGTAGAAATGCTGTGCCCATAAAATTGGTCACAGAATTTGCTGATTTTGACGGTGAAAAATGCATATATTCGGACAAGTAGAGCACCAAATTGCTTGCATTTGCCAGATATGCCAAGTTCTCCAGCACCTCCACAACTGTTGTTTTTCATTACAACAAAATTCACAAATCAAAATTTCAAACATGCAACAATTTCCGGAAAAAAGACCGCACCCTAAGGGGTGTGTTATAGGTACAAGCATTAATGACTAATCGTTGTCACGGCTCAAACCGAGACAACTTGATCGTTGCTCCCTCGTTTCAAACATGCAAGAACGAATGTCTCTTTCTCAAAACCCCTTACGAAATTTCCAGAAAATAAGGAGTTTAGGCATATGAAAATGATTTTTACCTAAGACAAAGGAGGCAGGAAGTAAGCCACCATGTTTCTTAGTGAGAGCAGGCCTATTTTTCCAATCAACATAGCCATCCCAAGTGCTTAATTGGATTTGGCTCTCTGTTTCCTGCAACACAGAACAGAGTGATGAATATATTGAAAGGTCAAAAAAAGGGTTAAAAGGGAAAGAGAAAGAAAGAAGAACCCACCATTTATGTTCTTGAATTCCAATCACCTTTAATCTCAACTTGGATTTTAGGGGTTTAAGTTGAGAGTTAAAAAGAGTGGAGGGATCTATGGAATACGGAGGAATGAGATAGAAAAGAGAGTTATGAAAGGTGGGGCTATTTAAAGAGTTGAAGAGAATGGTTTGGGAAAAAGCAAAGGCTAAAGGTCCTCCTCCTATAGGAGGATTTCAAGAATTTTCATTTTTTTCTTTTCAAAAATTACAAAGTTTTTTTTATAATAGGGAAAAGACACTTTATAATCGGATATAAATAATTTTTGAAGCGGGCTAAAATTTTATTTTATTTTATTTTTTGGTATTTATGACACAATCCCTCTTTGGCACTCGAGCTTTTCTTCCCTTTTTCACGGGGAATGAAAAGAAGAGAGATGGATATGATGTTAGAATAAGGATTTGATTGGTTATAGAATAAGGATTCGTTTGGTTTGGTTTGAGGGATGAGATGAGTAATCATGGTATAGAATTTATTATGCTTTATTCGATATTTGATTGTATTTTAAATTATGTATAACTAATCTTGGTATAATCTAATATACTAATTGATGTCTTGTTTTATACCCAGTATCATGGAATAGTGATACATGAATTAAGTAATACATAAATTAAATACCAAAAGATAAAACTACTCTTAATCTTTTCATCAACCCGACAACGATGTCCTTTCAATTTTATTAAGTTTAAAACATATGTGCATTTATTAAAATTTATCCTATATATTTCATTTTTGGTACAAAGAATTAGATTTTAAAAAATAACTTTTGTAATATATATAGTCTCTGTTAAGAAACTTAGGTCAAAGTAATAATATAATATAAGGAAAAACAAGAGATATAGAGAGAAAGAGACGAGAAGTTTTTATTTCTTCCATGTATTCAAGTGTGTACAATGTGATGCACAAACCCTCTATTTATAGGATGATATTTAGATAATACAAAGGGATGCCATGAACATAATATTAACTATTGAGATCGTGAGAGAAGATCATGGAGGTGATGGAGTTACAACCATAATGGTAAGAAGTAGTGGGAGGTTAATGGAGAAGAGTAGTGAGTGTTACTTCCTTGGGAGTTAAGAACATCCATCATAATCACGTATTTCATAACACTCCCCCTTAGATGTCCAAAGATAATGTGCCCTGTTTAAACCTTACTAGGAAAAAACCCTGTGGGAAAAAATACTAGTGAAGGAAAAATAGTACGCATATCTTGTAATACGCATTGTTTGTTGCCTCGTTGAAAACCTTGCTAGGAAAACCTAAAACCTTAGCTAAGGGAAAAAGAGTGCAGAGCGTGCTATACTCCTCCTAACAAAAATATCACTTGATATCTTGGAGACGATGGATTCTAATTTTGTATAACAACTTCACAATTGCTAAGGTCGGTAATGCCATGTGAAGAAGTTTGCCAAATTATCACTTGAACAAATTTGTTGAACATAAATCAATGTATGAAATAGAACTTTTGTGAAATATACTTTATTTTGTCTCCTTCGATAGTCCTTCTTTCAATTGAGCTAGCATATAGTATTGTCTTCTATATAATTGAAATATTGTTGAATATAATAATATGGCAATACCCTCACAGACAAATAGATTCTATGAACAACGAACTATGCCCTGGATTTGTATAACCAATAAAACCTAGGCAATATTTGTTAGAATAAACAAATCTATATCAAGGATTATTTCTGCAATATAACACTAATCGTATTTCAGCATCTTCACATAGACTTTATACTTTCAGGTGTTGGGACTATCCGTTCAACTTCACATTTTTCAGATGAAGTAATTTTCATTGCGTATTTTTCATTTGGCCAATCATTTATATGTCCAATTTTCATGACAGATTTGAGCTCAAGTGTCACGCCCCGAACCTGGGCCTGGGCGTAACACGGCACGCGGTGCCTGACTATATGCGACCGAGCGAACCAACTGGCTGGTTGAATCAAAATGTGATATCGTAACATACTAAATGCAGAAGGTAAACTAACATATGTTGATATATTGAAAGTCTAAATGATATAAATCAAATACAGAAACACTAATATAAGCCTGAAACATATATGTAGCAACATTGCTTTGTGACTCTGTCGAGCTGTTATTCTAGTCTATGAAGCCTCCAATGAAGTACTGAAAACAATGACTGTCTGAAAATACTGAAGACTGTAAGGTAATGATAATGCCCCGAAAGAACTGGGGATCACCAAATAGCTGGTACGAGAATCCTAGCGCTCTGAATCATCAACCTGTAAATCAATACTTGTATCGTGAGATGCAGGCCCCGGGCAAAAAAGGACATTAGTACATTTGAATTGCACTGGTATGTAAAGCAACTGAAAGAAAGAATTATAAATGTTGAAACTAAAGCTAAGCTGATGACTGAGAATTAATAATTGATAACTGAAATGATAACTGTTGAAACTGAAACTAAAATGATAACTGATAGCTGATAACTGATAACTGATAACTGAAATGATAACTGATGACTGAACTGAACAAAGGAAGTAAGAATATGAATACTCCCCCTTCTAAATGATGAACCACATGTTTATCTTAATAAATAAACTACGGCCTCAGGCCCAATATATATATGCACAAACTGCGGCCTCGGGCCCAAGTATACGTATACATAACTATGGCCTCAGGCCCAAAGATGCAAAACGCATAAACTGCGGCCTCAGGCCCAAAGATGCAAAACGCATAAACTGCGGCCTCAGGCCCAACGATGCATAAAGCATTAACTGCGGTCTCAGGCCCAAATACAGGGGTTCAACATTCAGGAACTGAGAATCATACTAAAATACTGAACCATATTGAGTTACATGATACTTGAATGTTGAATAGAACTAGGCTGAGACATGTATTCATGAATTGATTATGAAAACTGAAACATCAACTGTTTATGACATGCTGATAATCTAGACTGAGACCCATGGGAATCAAACCCAAGTCTATATTGATTATGCACTGATTTTACAGCGTTCAGAATGAAAGTCATGAATGAGTTACGAAGCTAGAGAATAGAAGTTCTACGATTATTCATGGAACTAAGGCATAATTACTTTCTGAGGAAACTAGTAATAGTCATAATGAACGGGACGTAGGAAGAATCATAGACATTATCAAACATACACAGAGTTAGTCTCACATACCTTAAATTTCTGCTCTTGAGCGTAATACAACGTTTTTCAACCCCTTTCAACTTTAATCTATAGCAATACAAGTCAAAAGGATTCCATATTAGCTATGATACTCATGTTTTGGTCATTTAGACATTTTATCAAACACTTGGTGAGTATAAAGCTTCACATCCCTCATTAATGGTGTTTTTTCACCCAAAAACCCATTGTCTTTCTCCTAGATAAATCCTAAAACTTCAAATTGCTATAATCAATATCATTCTTTATCACCCATAAGGTAAAAAATAACCTTAACCAATAATCAACAATCAACAACCTAAACCTATAACTGTCCATGATTTTTTATCAAACTCATCACCTCATATCTCATGAACTAGAGTCTATAATCATTAATCCAATGCTAGAATCAATTAGAGGGTGAATACATTACCTCTTTGAAGTTCAATCCCCTTGAATTCGAGTTCTAGGGTTCCTTATCTCAATAATGATGTCCCAATAGAATATCTAATGATATGGAGGGTTTACCCATGTTAATAAGATGTTGAGAAATTAAATTTAACTTAGAATAACCATTAGAACTTACCTTGAGTGGTGGAGGGACCCTTAAGGAGTTAGGTTTTTGAGAGCTCTCCGTTCTAGAGCAAGTTTTTATGTTTTGGGGCTGTGGGAAACGAAATAGGGCTTTAAAAAAGAATCCCCAAGGGCGCCCACACGCACCTGTAGGCCTGACCGCGCACCTGACTGTGGAAAATGGTAGGAACACTGCGCATGTTCACGGCCGCGCTCGGGGCGTGCACTGGGCGCGAATATTGCGTATTGTTCTGTAAAACGCACATAACATTTTGAACAGAGATCCATTTGGGATCCACAATATATCGTTGGAAATATATTTCAAAGTCCTACAACTTTCATGTTTTTAGCTTTTCCAAATAACTTACACGTTTGTTACGAAATCTTCTTCAAGTCTGACCTTTTGTAAACTTCGTAGATTTTATCAAATCTTGTATACCTCAATCTTCGTCTTAATTCTAAAATAACTATTTCCACCCATACTCATACCAATAGAACTTCACATGTCCAAAATATAATCTTACTACTCCTTTAACACATTCATACCTAAGCTGAATTTACGGGTTGTAACATCAAGATCCTCGCCAATATTAATAATATTGAGAGCTACATTATATTAACAACATCGCCGATGATCATTTTATATCAGTTCCATTATTACCCAATAAATACATAACTTATTGAGGTCTCTTTATCTTATTATTTTTAGGTACCTGAGCCTCTCACATGAGGTCTTATAAAGTGTTATGTCGTGATGTTCTTCTAGACTACTTGCCTCCTTATTATGATGATCTTGATCATTTGCTCCTCTCCTTCTTCAAGAATTTTTATCATTGAAACCGATTAGTCTATTAATCTTCATGCATGCCATAGATTCTATTCATTATGAACTTTTATTCTATTTGGAGCATTAGCAGCTGAAATATGATATTTAGCTTTGGATCAGCAAATGCGCCTTGCAATATTTTGCAAATGAATTATCACTTGAACTTCAAATTCATATTTATTTTTTGTACGAGGATCTAGGTTTACTCATAGTAATTCATTCCATGTATTATTTTTTCAGCTGGCCATTTTCTCCCCCTAAAGTTGGGATCACCAACACATATCCCCAACCTTCTTTGGGGACCCTTCTTTGTGCATTGTGGTGGAACAGTTAAATTATATAACACATCCATATGTCTGGATGAAATTATTTGGTTTCTCACTCTAAACCAATTGTGATAGGGAGAATTTATAATAACTTGTTTTCTAGATGCATACAAGTGTTGTTGTATATTAAATAATACACCTGATACCAAATTTCTTTTTGGGAATTTTGTTCTCATAACTAATGGTTTAACTATAATTGGAGGCAAATAATTTCTGCTAAACCAACTTGGATTTAAACCAGCACTATCAAGATAAATCATCATAATTTACTTTCTGAAATTATGCTCTAATAATTTGAGCAAACAACCTTGCAAAAATAAAAGCCAAGCTGCAAGTTGATAACAAACGCACATGTGACCATACAATAGATGCATCTATTAAAATCATATAATGGTAAACGGTCCACATGGCAAGTGACTGGGCCCATATATATATCACCTTTTATTTGTTCTAAAAATCAAGGGATTCAATCTCAACTTTAACTGGTATATTATGAGAATAAGCAGCACAATACAATCCTTGAAGAATCTTCTATTTTTTCATATATGCCAATATGAATTCTAAATTAATTTTCATATCATAATTGAACCAGGATGGCCAACCGGTCATGCTAACTGATATTTATTTCAGTAACAACTAATTTACTATGGCATGTGATTCCATCATCATGCTTATATTTGTGTAGTACAAATAGAATTTAAGTTGGGTAATCTTTTATATTTATCCGGTATGAAATCTTCCTTTCATTTATAGCCTCATTTTCCCACTACATTGGCTTATACATTTGAATTTCAAAAGGTTTCTTTTGATACTTACTACAATGTTAACATCATGAATAATTTCACGCATAGGTGTATCAACAACTAAGCTCTTTCAGAGCTTTAAATTGATTTTGTACTGCAAGATCTTTTGTCACACCATCCATGTATTCACAGATAAAATCATATCATAATGATTGCCATGGTCAAAATTATCATAAGCAAAATCATTTCTTGCTTTAAGTTTGCCTTTAGTAGCCTTTTATAAGACATGGCAAAATATTTTCGGCATACCACATGTACGCGACCAATACCATATATGTAACCACACAGTTATGTTCCTTATCTTTTTTTCTCCCAAATCTCCCATAAAAGTGGGTTGTAGTATTTATTCAACCATACATAAATACATTCTTATGCATAATTTATATCACATATATATATTTTCACATTCACTTTCAGGAATGGATCTGCATTTACAACGCTTACCACAAGTCATGTTTTTAAAGAATGTACCATAATGATCTGAATGTGTCTCACATTTACAGACCACATTAATGGCAAATATTTCCTTCACTTTATGAAGGATTATTATCTTATGAAGGATTATTTCACGAGAACTCTTATTGTTCTCCATTTTATAATTACCAAAATGATGACTATTATTATTTTGGTATTTGGAATGCCCTTGTTCATTGGTCAAACACTTGTCTTTATTTAGACTTATTATGCACTGCTATCACATTCACTTCAAGAATGGAGCTAATCAAGTGGGACAATCTTCATGCCTTTTCATGAAAAATATATTATTTTTCTTTAGTCATCATTATATCATCAATATGATATATTAGGACTCAAATCCAATGTCTTACCAATATAAAGGCATGTTAGGCCATAATGAGTTGGGACTCAAACTCAACTCTTATAATCATGGTGTACCAGGACTTAAACCCAATGTCTTATTCTCATGATGCGCTGGGACTTGAACCTACCGTATTACCCTTGACCAATGTCATAATAGACCAAATTCACTATGACTCACCCTTGAGCCTTTAAAAAGTATTACCACTTTGATTGGTCCATAATGATGTAAATATAGATCTCTACCCGATATTGCGTCCTAATACTCTTGATTTTATTTACAATGATATAAGTATGTAGTAATCTACATGCACTAGATTAATATTAATAAGAATATGCAACAACTATATAGTATATTAATTTCACGAATGAAATAAAGGTTCCTTCGTCGCTTACTTATAAAGAATAAACTTTGATCATAGTCAAATGTATACAACAAGCAAAATTGAAAATGTGCATGTAAACTCTTATTTCTAAGATTGATTTGAGTATAAATAAGCAGAACTCAATCCTAACCAATACTTTTATTTTTATTTTGTCAGATCTCCTCTTCTTGGGCATTAATTACCAATTTTAAAGCCCTGTTAGTAGGAGGCTTACTTAAAGAGACTTGCCACATATCTTAAGCTTGAAATTATAACTAAAGAGAAAAATTCTTCATGTGTTTTCGTTAATTATTTCTAGTGAATTTTCTGTTTAGAAAGCTAAAATATAGCTTCCAAATATGATGATGTCCCACTACACAATTCTGAAAATTTTAACCACAATACATACTATTAAAAATAGATATATGTATTTTAAACTAAAATAAAAACACATGCAATATGATTTTATAAGGTGTCTTGGCAAGAACTTATGAACAACTATCAAAATTAATTTACAACAGTAACTTACCGAGAGATTCCTGAATAGATTGGCTATTCATGCAATGACAACGACCATAGGCATCAATTAGCAAAAATACAGTATCTACTTACCATGCCGCCAAATTGGTATCGGCCAATGCCTTGGAAGTCAAAGAGCACCTACCACATAATCTTGATAGAAGATTATGAAATGAGTCATTCGTGTTGATAACGTGTTAGGAAACTTAGCTCAAAATAATAATATAATACAAGAAAAAACAAGAGATATAGAGAGAAAAAGATGAGAGGTTCTTATTTATTCCATGTTTCAAGTGTGTACAATGTGATGCCCAAACCCTTTATTTATAGGATGATATTTAGGTGATACAAAGGGATGTCATGAACATGGTATTAACTATTGAGATAATGGGAGAAGATCATGGATGTGTTGGAGTTACAACCATAATGATAAGAAGTAGTGGGAGGTTAATGACGAAAAGTAGTGGGTATTACTTCCTTAGGAGTTATGGACATCCACCATAATCAAGTATTCCATAACAATTTTTGCATTATCAATTGTTGCAATACTAATATATATATCTGCATAACTTATTTCTTTTTCCAAATGACCTCTAAAGTTGTCATGACCCGGAATTCCCACTTTCGGGATCGTGATGGCGCCTAACGTTTCACTTGCTAGGCAAGTCAACGTTAGAGGATTCTTAATGCTACTGTAGTCAATCTTAATAACATAAACAATTAAGCTAAAACAGAAGCATTTGCGGAATGACATAAAACCCAAATATCTAATACATTTAGGATTTGGAGTCACAACTCACGAGCTTCTAAGAATTTACTACAAACAGAGTCTAAAAGAAAAACAATTGTTCTGAAAGAAAGGAAACAATAAAATAAAGAAAGTAGGAAGAGACTCCAGGGCATGCGGATGCTAGCAGATCTACCTTGGGTCTCCGACAAGCAAGTCCAGCTACTAACGTCACAATCAGCTAGGGCCAGTACCAAAATCAGCACAAGAAGTGCAGAGTGTAGTATGAGTACAATCGACCCCATGTACTCGTAAGTGTCGAGCCTAACCTCGACGAACTAGTGACGAGGTTATTACAAGACACTCACATAATAAATCTGTGCAGATAACAATGTATGTACAAAATAACAACAAGTAACAGCTAAATATGTACTATTGGGAGGGGGACATGCTAAAAGGGTACAAGATACAAGAGATACAACGGAAATGATAACCATAACAGTCAATATGCCTTTAACCAGTGGAAACAAGTAAACACAATAAAGAAAATTGTACGGCATCACTCTTCGTGCTTTTACTCTCAAACTCACAATGAAACAATAATACTGCACAACATCACCCTTCGTGCTTTTACTCTCAACCTCACAATATGAATCAATAGATATGGCACGGCATCACCCTTAGTGCATTAACTCTCATAACATGGCACGACATCAACCTTCGTGCATTAACACTCACAATATGGCACGACATCAACCTTTGTGCATTAACACTCACAATATGGCACGACATCACCATTCATGCATTAACACCCACAATGGTTCCACAATACCAATCTCAACTTTGGAATCAATACTCAATTATCACAAAAGCCCGTAAACATGATAAGAACGATCAATTTAGTAAGTAACAAGTCTAAGCATGGATAACAAGATCAAAGTAAGCAATAAACTACAAGGAACAAGCCCCACCCACATGCTTAAACCCGACAAAAATGCATAAGTACCCGTCACCTCACATATACGTTGTACCCAACATCTAAACATGTAGCAAATAGACAAACAAGTCTTAATCCCTCAAGTCAAGGTTAATCATGACACTTACCTCGCTCCAAAAAGTTCAATCAAAGCTCAATAACAGCTTTGCCTTTCAATCAAGCCTCTGAACCAATAGAATCTAGTAAATTACCAACCAAACAATTCAAATTAAGCCTTAGGAACTACCCACGATTGCAAAAGTTTAATTTAGGCCATTATTGAAAAAGTCAACAAAAGTCAACCCCCGGGCCCGCTTGGTCCAATCTCGAAGTTCAGACCAAAATACGATTACTCATTCACCCCTGAGCCCGGTTATGTAATTTTTTTTGGAACCCGACCACAATTTGAGGTCTAAATCCCCAATTTACAAAAATCTCTCATTCTACCCAAAACCCCCAATTTTCACCATGAAAACACAAGATTTTAGGTTGAAATCTTAGGAAATGTAGTGAAAGACTGAAAGAAACTAGTTTAGAATCACTTACCAATGATTGGGGGAAGAAAGGTTCTTTGAAAATTCGCCTCTAGGGTTTCTTGTTTTGAAAATTTTGAAGAATGAGCAAAAATCCCGTCTAAGTCCCATTTGATTAGTTGCAGATGCAACATTTACGACCTAGGGTTCGCAAATGCGAACCCCTCAATTGCGAAGAATCTATCGCAAATGTGAAGACCCTCACACCTCTGCATTCATCGCATTTGCGATGAAATATTCGCAAATGCAAACACTGACCCAGCGCAAATGCGACCACTTGATCACATTTGCAATCACTGCCCCCGCCTGTCCCACTTCACAAATGCGAAGTATATCTCGCAAATGCGAACATCATATGGCCCAGGTAATCTTCGCAAATGTGATGAGTAGCTCGCAAATGCGAACCCATCATAGGTCGCAAATGCGATACCTGATCTCGCAAATGCGAGACCAGAGGCCTGCACCAGAACTGAAAACACCATCAACATTTCTCAGCCCAAGTTAACTCTGTAGCCTATCTGAAACTCACCCGAGCCCTCGGGGCTCTAAACCAACTATGCACACGTCTAATAACATCATACAAACTTGCTCGCGCACTCAAATGGCCAAAATAACACCTAAAACTACAAATTGAACACCAAATCAAATGAAAGTTTCAAGAAAACTTTGAAACTTCTATTTTCAAAATCGGACGTCCAAATCACGTCAAACCAACTCCGTTTCTCACCAAATTTGACAGACAAGCCATAAATATAGTATTGGACCTATACCGTGTTCCGGAACCAAAATACGGACCCGATATCCAAAAATTTAAACCTTGGTCAAACATTTTAAAATCATTAAGCCTTTAACTTCCAAATTTCTACAAAGTGCGATAACTCAGGCTAGGGACTTCCGAATTCGATTTCGGGCATACACCCAAGTCCCAAATCACGATACAGACCAACCGAGACAGTCAAAATATGAATTCGGGTCTGTTTTCTCAAAACGTTGACCGAAGTCAACTCAAATAGATTTTAAGGCAAATTTTTTATATTTTCTCAGTTTTTAACATAAAAGCTTTCCAGAAAGACACCCGGACTACACACGCAAATCGAAGAAGTCTAAAATTAGGTATTTAAGACTTCATATCTCATAATTAGGTTCTAAAACATAAGATGACCTATCGGGTCATCACATTCTCTACCTCTGAAACCACCGCTCGTACTCGAACGGACATAGAAAAGTACCTGAACTGGTGAAATGGTGGGGATATCTACTTAGCATGTCCGACTTGGACTCCCAAGTAGCTACCTCGATGGGCTGATCTCTCCACTGCACTCGAACTGAAGGGTAACTCTTCGACCTCAACTGACAAACCTGCCGGGCTAGAATAGCCACCAGCTCCTCCTCGTAAGTCAAATCCTTGTCAACTGGATAGAGCTGAAATGTAACACATGGGGCAGATCTTCATGATACTTCCAGAGCATGGACACATGGAACCCCGGATGAACTGCGAATAACCCTAGTGGCAACGCAAGCCTGTAAGCCACCTCTCCCACTCTCTCAAGAATCTCAAAAGGCTTGATATACCTGGAGCTCAACTTGCCCTTCTTTACAAACCTCATCACACCCTTCATGGGTGATACTCAGAGCAACACTCTATCTCCGACCATGAATTCAACATCATGAACTCTATGGTTGGCATAACTCTTCTGCCTGGACTGAGCTGTGCGAAGTCGATCTTGAATAATCCTGACCTTATCCAAGGCATCCTGTACTATGTCTGTACCCAACAACTGAGCCTCCCCCGGCTCGAACCATGCAACTAGCGATCGGCACTGCCTACCGTATAATTCCTCATAGGGACCCATCTGGATACTCGACCGGTAGCTGTTGTTGTAAGCAAACTCCGAAAGTGGCAAGAAATGATCCCAGGATCCTCCAAAGTCTATAACACATGCACATAGCATATCCTCTAATATCTGAATAGTGTAGTCGGACTGTCCGTCCGTCTGAGGATGAAATGATGTGCTCAACTCTACCCGCGTACCCTACTCACGTTGTACTTCTCTCCAAAAGTGCGAGATTGACTGAGTACCTCGATCAGAAATGATAGACACGGGCACACCGTGAAGACGGACGATCTCACGGTTATAAATATCTCCCAACCGCTATGAAGAATAGCTAACTACCACATAAATGAAATGCGCTGACTTGGTCAACCTGTGCACAATGACCCAAACTGCATCGAGTTTCCTCTGAGTCTGTGGAGTCTAACAACGAAATTCATAGTGATACTGTAACGACCCGACCGATCGTTTTGAGCATTTGCACTTTGCTCGGTAGTTTGAGGGCACGGTAGTTTGCGACTTTTCATTAAACGACCCAACTCCGCACCTGTGATCGACCTCCCGCACCTGTGGCCTCGCAGGTGCGGCAACTTACTCGCACCTGCCGAATTTTCTCACCCAGCCAATCTTCCGCACCTGCGGTGCCACGTCCGCTCCTGCGGATTCGCACCTGCGGCTCCCCATCCGCAGGTGCGAAAACACCAGCACCAGCAGCTGAAGCTGCATTTTACCAACTCTAAAACTTTCGTTAACCATCCGGAATCAATCCCGAGCCCCTCAGGACCCCGACCAAAGTTATCAACACATCATAATTGATTTTTCAAACTGAGTTGCACTCTCAAAACACCAAAACTTACATCAAAATACCAAATTTACATCGGATTCAAGCCTAAGAACTTTGAAATTTCTAAAATCCACCAACGATGCCGAAACTATCCAAAACAACTCCGATTGACCTGAAATTTTGCAGATATATCTAAAATGACATTACGAACCTGTTCCAACTTCCGAAATTCCATTCCAACCCTGATAGCCTATTTTTCACTGTCGACCGAAAATCGCCAAAAATTAACTTTCGCCAATTCAAGCCTAATTCTACACCGGATATCATAAAAATATTCCGAGCACACTCCTAAGTCCCAAATAACCTAACGAAGCTATCCGAGCCATAAAATCCACATTCCGAGGTCGTTTACCAATAAGTCAACTCTCAGTTGACTTTTCCCATTATAAGGCTATCTTTTAAAGACTAAGTTACTGAATTCTCATTTAACTATTCCGATCTCAGCCTATCGACTCTAAGACATCAATAATAGAATAACCAACCTATGACAAGTCAATAACAGCGATTAAAAATGCAGGTTTTACGAAGCGACGGACCGGGTCGTTACATCCAACCACCTCATCTGCCTCAAATTGAGATCCTTTTGCTTGAAAAAATACTGAAGGCTCCAATGATCTGTGAAAACCTCACACGACACGCCGTAAAGATAGTGCCTCCAGATCTTCAACGCATGAACAATGGTTGCCAGCTCTAAGTCATGGACAGGGTAATTCTTCTCATGAACCTTCAATTGTCGCGACGCATATGCAATCACCCTACCATCCTGCATCAGTACTGCACCGAGCCCAACATGGGATGCATCACAATATACTGTATATGATCCTAAACCTGTGTGCAACACCAACACCAGCGTCGTAGTCAAAGCAGTCTTGAGCTTATGAAAGCTCGCCTCACACTCCTCTGACCATCTGAATGAGGCACCCTTTTGGGTCAACCTGGTCAGTGGGGTTCTTATAGATGAGAATTCCTCCACAAATCGACGGTAATAACCTGTCAAACCCAAGAAACTCCGGACCTCCGTAGGTGATGTGGGTCTAGGTCAGTTCTGAACAACCTCAATCTTCTTAGGGTCTACCTGAATACCCTCTACTGATATAACGTGCCCCAAGAAAGCGACAGAATCCAACCAAAACTCGCACTTTCTAATAAGGGTGGCAAACGGGCCGGGTTGACCCGTAACCGGACCGGCCCAGACCGGTTAAAACCGGAACCGGACCGGCCCGGTTCATAGGGGGCCGGTGGGCTAGGTAGGGGGGTTAGAGGGGGTTGGTCCGTTTATAATTTTTCTATCGGTCCAACCCGGTCAAAGTGAACAGTGCACTTACCGGTTAAACCGGCCCGGACCGGCCCG
>MDKI01126884.1:0-35649 GCA_005239505.1 Nicotiana paniculata | reverse complement strand
ATATATATATATATATTGTTAGATTATTTTAAACGTTGGCAAGTATTATCACGTAACAAAAAAAATTTGGATTATAGATTTTAGTAATACTAATTTTTGGTAAGAAATTTAACTTATGATTTTTGTAGTACTATTTTTTTTGGGTAAGAAATTTAATTGTCATTTCTTTTTTGTTTAGCAATAAAGATTATGAAGTAATTAGTTTTACTTAGAATCAAATGAAAATCTTGTAACCTCCAAATATTTTATTGATACGGAGAGAAATTAATATAAGCACTCATCGATAATAACTTCAATATCCTCCTTCTTAGAGTATAATATTAATAATTTTAATATTTTCCTTCTTAGATTATTGATGTGGGACGTTAGTATAAGCCCGTCGATAATAATTTACATATCCTCATTTTTCAGATTATAATATTTACTTATGTTAATCGTGAAAGATTCTATTTTATAAAATAAACGTTGAGCTAACAAGTTTTTGACAGACGATATAGATTTAAAAAAACATGTAAATATGGACAATACTTGTAAAATGATCTTATTCAGTAATGCATTTATCAGCAAATCATGAAGTATGGACACTAAGATAGTAGAAGACTAATACACGATCACCAACTATTATAATATCGTCGATGTAGGCCAAAATGCGATAGTGTAGCAAGAAATAACAAAAATCGCATTTCAAATATGTTAGAAAAATAACCCTCGCTCATAACAAACAAAATAACAAGTTATTTATGTTTCGATTAAGATTTACTGAATTTAACATTCATGATATTAAATAACTGAATGATGAACTACCTGTTTATCAGAATAAATAAACTGCAGCTTTAGGCCCAATATATATGTGCACAAATTGCGGCCTCGGGCCCAAGTATACGTATACATAACTGCGGCCTCGGGCCCAAAGATGCATAAAGCATAAACTACGGCCTTAGGCTCAAAGAGTTGGCTCGAAACTAGGACAACTGGTAATAATAGACACCTGCACTTCAACTACAACGAGGGGTAAGTATGCCCGTATTTGCATAGAAGTTTCACAAGAGAAACCGTTAAAAACTCACCTACACATAAGCAATCACGTATCTCCTATATGAAGGACTCAACCTTCTTTGCACACAGTGTGGAAGGTTTGGACATGCCGTCCATGGTTGTACTTTTGAGGTCCAACCACCAAAGGAACATAGTAGCCCCAATCAGGCCTCCACATCCCATGTAATGGCAAGCCTTAGCCAACCACATGACAGTGAAGGGCAGACTGTTTCCTTTTCCAAGAAATCAAACAACCGTTACAAACGACCAACCTCCACCACAAGCACGGCGGTTCATGAGGTGGTGCAACCTCTGCAGCAACCTGGTCTAGGTAAGCCCTCATACCATGACAAACCCCACTTGGGCCGGGTCCAGTTCTATAATGGGCAAACATTAGAAAGGCCCAATTTACAACATATAAATAACTGTAACTCCCTTTCCACTTTTGGGCCAACTGATGAAATAGCTGCACAATTCTACACAAGCCCAATACCAAATAACCTAAATAATGGCTTCACTTCTACTGCCACACATACGTCAAAACTGCAGCCCACTACAGACCAATCAACACATCCCCCTCACATGCAAACATCTCTGCCCAATAAGCAAATTATTAGCCCTAATGCTATATTGCTTGAAACACACTCACACTCCTCCCTTCCATTAAATTCCATTCACACGTCTTCTAAAGAGGTAACACAGCCACCTCAAATTTAGTTTCCACGTAATACATTAACAACTACCACGAACCAATCCAAACAAGACAATCCATCAATGACTACACCTTCAATAGCCACATCTGTTTCACCATCACACCCAAACACAACCTCATTGCATGCCACAGTAACCTACCCAACCTCAAATACTAGGTATTACCAAGTTTCATGCAAACACCATGATTGACATTTATGTAAAATCCACAATGATCTTATACACCACTCCACTAATCTGCTCACTCAAACAAATACTCCACCATCAGACTACTCCATAACACGACACTCTTTTGATAATCACCTACAAACTTTTTTACGAGTCTTATCTGAAAATACAAACAATGCAACGTCCATCCTTTCCTCCAAACTCGACCACCAGAGAGAACATGCTCAACAATAACCAACTCTTCCATCTTCCAAGGTTATCCATGCAGGGACCGCAACTACCCCATATCCAAACACCTCTAGTCTACACCTCGCAATCTCTGACAATGGACCTACCTCTCCAATCTTGGTTGGAAATGGGCATGCAAGGTTATGCTCTAATTTTCACACTGGAATTGAACAGCCAAGAGATTGTTCTCCTAGTTCAAAACCCTACTCACTTAGCCGAAATAGTGACAGAAGAGATAAGGCTAGGAATGTAAGCATACAACCAGCACCACTGGTACACGAATCAGTCACCCTTTCTGCTGGAACACCATGCGTCCACTTCAGCTCAGCCCCAGTGGCCCTACCCAATGATTCCAATGAGTTCTACTTGGAACCCAACAGTCAACCTTCTATCCTTCTACCCTCCTCACCACATGGGTCAAGTGTATGCTCCTTGGTTCCAACCTCTCAACTCATTCAATCACCTATCTCCTTATTTGAGCCCACTAAAGAGTCTCACTCCATCGGACAGTCCCCCACAAACTCCACCATAATCTCCACATGCACTAGACAGCCACACAAGGCAAGAGCTGACAACAATACTGGGAGAGATGAGGGAGACAAGAACAAAATTTTGGTGGTTAAAGAGCGTTAGTTTTACAACCTAAAAGAACATTACGAAAAAAGTTTATTATAAAGTGTCCCCTAGAGTTAGTAACATGCAGCTTCAACTTCCGTCCAACCACCAATCCAGAGGTTGGGAAATATGCCATGGTGATCATTCCAAGCTTCTACAACTTCCTATGAGTCTGGATCAGACGAACCAAACTCCGGTAGGACAGATCACAAACCCTAACTACTATATGAATTTCTTAGTATGGAACTGTAGGGGATCGCATAACCCAGAGTTTAGAAGACACTTTAGGTCTTTGTTGGATAATCATACGCCAGCACTTGCAATCTTGCTTGAGACTCATATGTAAGATCACACACAGCTTACTGAAGATTTTAACTTTACTAATATGTCTCAAGCCCCTGCTAATGGTTTAGTAGGTGGTCTAGTCGTGATGTGGCAAGAAAATCGCATTACTGTGCGAGAGATGAGGATCTCTAATCAGGAGATACACTGCATGGTCCAGATATGTCCCTCCAAATCTGCTTGGATATTATCTTCTATCTATGCAAGTCACTACTCTAATTTGAGAAATTTACTTTGGAATAACTTATTTAGTTTAAAGGACATTGTTAGTATGACTTGGTTATTAGGGGGATTTTAATGAAATTTTAGAAGCTAGAGAAAAATTTGGGGGCCTACCAATTCAAAATAATAGAGCAGATAAATTTAGTCAATGCTTAAATTACTGTGAATTAATTGATTTGGGTTATCAGGGCAGTCGATTCACATGGACTAATAAACAGCGACATGGTCACACTATATTAGAGCGGCTTGATCGGGTTTTGGCAAATTACGATTGGCTAAGCCTATATCCAGAAGTTACTGTAAGACATCTCCCCCGTACACACTCAGATCATTGCCCACTTCTAATTAACTTACAACCTTCACATAATATACATCGTAAAAATTTTCAATTTGAAACTATGTGTGCATCACACCCCCAGTTTCATCAGATAGTTCAACAAACCTGGGCTGAAAACCAACCTCTTCTTCCTACTATTAAAAAATTTAAGGCAGTAGCCACTAGATGGAATCACCATACTTTTGGTAATATTTTCCATTGTAAGAGAAAGATCTTAGCAAGGTTACAAGGTATTCAATCCTCAATGCATTATCCTACAAGCTCTTTCCTCCAAAATTTAGAGGCTCAATTGACTATGGAATACAGTAATATACTACGCCTAGAGGAGGATTTTTGGAAATTAAAGTCATGTATCACCTGGCTGAATGATGGAGACGCGAATACTAATTTTTTTTTATATGTCTACATTACATAGATGTCGGAGGAATAAAATTAATGTTTTAAAGGATATAGGAGGCAACTGGATATTTGACCAAAATGATTTACAAAAAATGATCCTCAACTACTACATTCAACTTTTCATGACCCAAGATATTCTCTCCAATAACATACACATGGATTTGCATCCATGCTCTCTCTACAAATGGCATTCTCAGAATAGAGGAGCTTCTTCGCCCAGAGGAAATTAGTTATGCCCTACATAGCTTTAAAACTTATAAGGCTCTAGGGTCAGATGGATTACATCCATTTTTTTTATCAAAAATATTGGTCGGATGTAGCAGAAAAGGTTTCTATCTTTTGTCATGACATCTTCAATACAAAAACCATCCCTCTGAAATTAAATAAAACTCTAATATGTCTGGTCCCTAAGATAAAACATCCCATGATTATACAAAAATTCCGACCTATTAGTCTTTGTAATACTTTATATAAGATTATTACTAAGATAATTGTTAATCGACTTAAGCCAATCATTAACAAAATCATATGGCCAACACAAACTAGTTTCAGCAAGGAAAGAGAGCTTCTGATAATGCCATAATCATGCAGGAAGTGTTAAATTACTTAGCTAAAAAGAAAGGTAAATCTTCCTCCATGCTTATGAAACTGGATTTGAAAAAGACATTCGATAGGCTTGAGTGGTCTTTTATAATAAAAACCCTTGTTTAATTTAACATCCCACATACTTTGATTAGCCTAATAATGTCTTGCATCACGACTACTTCCACTTCTATTATAATAAATGGCTCTAGAACCCCGTACTTCACACCGACAAGAAGTATACGTCAGGGAGATCCTCTGTCACTGTATCTATTTATCATGTGCATGGAAATGTTCTCCCGCAGCATAGCCGTCGCTGTAGATTATCTACAATAGAAGCCAATTAGATTATCACAAACAGAATCAGATTCCATACGATAATTGATGTTTTAAATAATTTCACTCAACAATCCAGGCAGAAAATCAATTTCGAAAAATCAAAAGTAATCTTCTCCAAAAATTGTAGCACTTCTGATAGAGCTTTTGTCACTAGTTCATTCAACATAAGAGAAGGAACTTCGTTTGGGAAATATTTAGGCTTTCCTATGTTCCAAATGAGACCTAAAAATGAGGGCTTCCAATTTCTCCTCGACAATTTTAAAAATAAATTAGCAGGATGGAAGAATAATTTCCTTACCCTGCCAGGAAGGACCACACTAATAAAATCAACGCTGAATAACCTCCCCAATCACATTATGCAATATATACATATCCCTGCCGATATTGTTATTAAGATGGAAAAATATCAAAGGAACTTCCTATGGGGTACAACTTCAACAAGGAAGAAATTGCACCTTCTTAAATGGAAGGAGGTTACTACTCCAAAGAAAAGAGGGGGCTTAGTCATTCGAAAACTGCGCCAAAAAAATGCAGCAATGTTAGCTGGCCTTGCTTGGAGAGCTTTTAAAAATCTACGTACAATGTGGGCATATGTACTCCTTACTAAATATCTTAATAAGCCTTGCAATACAAACTATTCTAAGATCTGGTCAAATATTATACAGGGTTGGCACTAATGCCAACTAGGGGTCCAATGGAAATTAGGGAAGGGTAGATATATTAAATTTTGGGACGACCCTTGAGTTAGGGCAGGCACAACAATAAGAAGTCTAGTCCAAGTCCCACTACCAGCAGGACATGATACACTAAATATCTCTTCGCTACTCAGCGATACTGGTAGGGAATGGAATAAAATTCCCTTCGACTTACCACCTAACGTAATACAACACATCAAAGCAACTTATATAGCACAATTTGGATCAACTAAAGACGACCTCTATCGGGGTCTAACAAATTCGGGTTATTTTACTATCCAATCAATGTATACTGCCTTGGAAAATCACTCAAATGTCCCCACTAGTCCCCCCATAAGCTATTCATGGATATGGAAGCTACCTATACAACCCAAAATACAAAGCTTCATTTGGATCTTATACCACAACAAGCTTCCTACCAAAGATTACCTTAGGAAAATTACTTTAATACAAGATGCTACTTGCAACTACTGTCACCAACATGATGAAACCATCCCTCATTTATTTCTTAACTGCGTAAATGCTCAATCTTTCTTGCAGGAACTGGGATTCCTACACCATATCAACGCCTTTACTCAAATCACAACCACACACAACTGGTTGCATGACCTCCTAACTCATAAGGGTTTCTCCTTTCCCTACAATATAAGCCCAAGCACCTACTTACCACTATGTTTGTGGAATATCTGGTTAACTCGAAATAGAAATTTTTACACTTTAACAAGAGATACAACTAGGGTGCAATGGGTGAATCAGCGAGCAGATGAATATTCCTATTTAGCTTCTCAACACCATAGAATAAAAAGGCAAACACATGCAAACCTACACTGGACCCTACCAAAGGAAAATAACTATAAGTTAAACACGGATGGAGCACACTCCTCAACCACTGCTGGCATTGGAGGATTAATCCGAAACTCCAAAGCTGAATGGATACTTGGCTTCTCAGGCTCTGTCCCAAGAGATTCTCCAATCACGGCAAAATTGCATGTACTGATAACTGGCCTCAAAATGGCCTACGATCGCAATCTCATACCACTGGAAGTGGAGGTGGATGCTAAAGAAATAATCTCCCTGATCCAAAATAATCATATACCACTTGATAATTTGCTAAATGATTGCAGGTACCTCCTGGACCAGCTAAGTAGACCACCAGTTCAACATACGTACAGAAAGCAAAATAGGGCGAAGGATCACTTAGCTAAGGCAGACAAAGCTTTTGATCATGACTCTATGTAGGTTGTTTTTGAAGTAACTCCCTCCTTTATTGAGAACTTTTTGGATGAAGACAGAAATGACATATCAGCGCAGATAAAATGTGCATTTTTGTATGAAGTTACTAGGCTCAATAATAGTATGCTTCATTGTAATAGCGGAATAGTACAATAGCATGTAATAAGGTGTACTCGATCATCCCTCTGTACGCACTATTTAAAGTTTTTATATATTATTATCTTTCTAACCAAAAAAAATATTGATATGCGACTGTGCACAGTCTAAACCAGATAGCAATGTAATAAAATATGATTATACCGAATCTCATTAACTTTAACTTTCATCTCCCAAATATAGGAAAAAAGTATCTGAAAATTCATCAATTGTAATAAATAGTAATCACACTATTATATAACACTATAAATAACCAACTAAAACTAACCACTTCAAGCTGGTTCAAGATCAAGGTGCCCTAAAGGGAGTAGTATCACTAAGAAATTTTTCAGTAAATAGTAATCACACTATTATATAACACTATTTTTGGGTAAGACTTAATTAGTTTTATTTATAATCAAACTAAAACCTTTTACCATCCAAATTGTTGCGGGGAGAAGTTAATATAAGCGTCTGATGGTAAAAATTTTAATATCCTCCTCCTTAGATAATAGTATTAACTTATGCTAATAGTAAAAGATTTTATTTCATAAAATGAATATCAAGTAAACAACAAGTTTTTAATGGAGGATATAGTTTTGAAAAAACATATAAACATGGATCATACTTTGTCACATGATCTTATCCAATATTAAATCAAGGTAATGTGGACATTAAACAATAGAAGACTAATCTAAGGTCACAAATTCTTATAATTTGTATTGTATATAAATGTGGAAGGGAGGGACGAACTCTGCTTTGAAGAATTGTACACAAAGCAATATAAAGTGTACTTCAAAATTTGTTCCTATGATGTGTCTTTTTATATATATATAAATAATAAAAATATGGAAGGGCGGGACGAACTCTGCTATGAAGAATTGTACACAACGCAACGTAAAGTGAACTTCAAAATTTGTTCCTATAATGTGTCGTACGCAATGTACACGTGTAATAGTGTTAATACTTCAAAGAACTGTTAATAGCGTGGATGTTAATAGTCTACACGTGTACTACTATGTGTCACACGCAAACCGAGACTCTAGAATTTTTACTTCTATTCTATCAGCAAAATTGTGATGATCCAAAGGGTTATCTTGTGATTTAAGACTCTATTCCGCGCTCGTTAGCCTTAAAAATCTTATTTTACTTACCTCAATTTACGTACGCAGTACAGACACAAATTCAGAAAAGCCTTTATGTGAAAATTTATGAAATAATAATTTTTGGGATTTAAAAGTGATTTTTTATTGACTTTAGTCAATGCTTTGAGTAAACGGATCCGGCCCGTGCTCCGACGGTCTCGGAAGGTCCATAGTAAAATATGGGACTTGGACGTATGCCCGAAATCGAATTCCGAGGTCCCTAGCTCGACAAATAAATTTTTGATGAAAATTGTAAAACTGAAATTCTAAGGATTTAAAGAAGTTGATTAATGTTTGATCTCGTTGGTATCGGACCCGTATTTTGGTTCCGAAGCCCGGTACAAGTTTAGCATAATATATAAGTCATGTCTGTGAAATTTGGTAGAGATCGGAGTTGTTTTGACGTGATTCGGACGTCCGGTTGAGAAGATAATAGTTTTGAAATGTTCTTGAGAAATTCATGAGTTATGGTGCTAAATCCGTAGTTCTAGGTGTTATTTTTGTAATTTGATCGCACGAGCAAGTTCGTATGATATTTTTAGACCTGTGTGCATGATTGGTTTGGAGTCCCGAGGACTCGGGTGAGTTCCGGATAGGCTACAGGGTGTTTAGGACTTAGGAAAATTTTGCTGGTGTAGAACTACCTGTTGCAGGCCTTTGATCTCGCAATCGCGAGATCAGGCATTGCAAATGCGAATAAAGCAGGGACGACAATTGCGAGGCTTTCATTGCAATTGCGAAGAGAGCTTGGGCCAACAGTTGTCACATTCGCGAGGTTACCTTTGCAATTGCGAAAGGAGTCTGGGAAGGGGCAAGTTCGCAAATGAGAACATCTACTCGCATTTGCGAGGGATCAGTGGTTGCAAATGCGATACTTTCCTCGCATTTACGAAACAGCAGAGTTGTGAAGGGCATCACAATTGCGATTTTTCCTTCGTATTTGTGACTGTGCTTCGCAAATACGATATCTGCAACTGAGTAAAAGGGACTTAGACGGGATTTTTCACTCATTCTTCAAATTTTCAAAACCTAAACATCAATGGGCGATTTTTCAAAGATCAATTTTTCCCCAAATCATAGGTAAGTGATTCTTAACCTTTGTCTTTCAATCTTTTACTTCCTTTAACAAGATTTCAACCTAGAATCTAGGATTTTTATGGAGGAATTGGGGGGTTTTGGGTAGAAAACTAGGGATTTTGAAATATGGGGATTTAGACCTCAAATTGAGGTCGGATTCCAAAACCAATCATATATACGGGCTCGGGGATGAATGGGGAATTTTTGGTCCGAATTTCGGGTTTGGACCAAGCGGGCCTGGGTGTTGAATTTTAAATATGAACTAAATTGAACCGTAATTATCGGGGATGATTCATACGGCTTATATTGAATTATTTGGTTGGAAATTTGCTAGATATTGTGGACTCGGAGGCTAATTTGAAAGGCAAAGCTGTGATTGAGTATTAAGTGATATTGGGAGCGAGGTAAGTGTTGTGTCTAACTTTGGATTGAGGGAATATGTATTGTGTGATTATTGCTACGTGTTTTGTTGTTGAATACGATGTATAGGTCGGTGAAATTCCATTCTTGCAAATTTTGTAGTCTTAAATCCTATTATCCATGCTTATTGTTGTTATTGAAATGTTGGGAGACTTATATCTGGTTCCACCGAGGTTTAAAAAATTTATGAATATTGATTCAAAGTTGAGATTTAAATTGTGATATTAAGCATTGATGAAATACTGGTTTCTATGTGACACTCATATCTGTCTGTTGTTATTGATTCTGTGATTTGTGAGGAGGAGTATGAAGCACGAAGGGTGAAGCCGTGCATGAATTTATTTATATTGTGAGGAAGAGTCTAAAACACGAAGGGTGATGCCGTGTCATGATATGTGATTGTTAATACATGAAGGGTGATGTCGTGCCATGATATGTGAGTGTTAATGCACGAAGGGTGATGCCGTGTCATGATATGTGATTGTTAATACATGAAGGGTGATGTCGTGCCATGATATGTGAGTGTTAATGCACGAAGGGTGATGCCGTGCCATGATATGAGAGTGATAAAGCACGAAGGGTGATGCCGTGTATATTATGTGAGGTTTAATGCACGAAGGGCGTTGTCGTTCCGTTCTATTTATATATTGGCGACGTTGAGAGTAAAAGCACGGAGGGTGATGCCGTGCAGTTTTTCCTTTGCTGTCTTAATTGGTTATTTCGTTGGAAGATTCTGTTTAAATTGTGTCTTTTCATTGTTTCTCACTTCTTATATTGTGACCCCCCATTAAATGTCCCCTTCCCATCATTCCTGCTTTATTTCTTTGTGTACCATTGTTGCCATTAGCATGATTATACTGTTCAGGTTTTATGTGGTGTCTTGTCTTAGCCTCGTTACTTCGCCGAGGTTAGGCTCGACACTTACCAGTACATGGGGTCGGTGATACTGCACTCTGCACTTTCTGTGCAGATTCAGGTATAGGTCCGAGCTGATTCTGATTCGTAGCTGGCTTCACCGTAGGAGATCCGAGGTAGATCTGCCGACGTCCGCAAATTCCTGGAGTCCCTTCCTTTATATTCATTCACTGTTTATTTAGTTCACAAATAGTTTTACATTTTTCTTTCAGCCAAATACTTTTAGTAAATTCTTATTAGCCCGTGAGTTGTGACTCCAGACCCTGGGTAGCTAGACTTACAGTTTTCACATGCGCAATATTACTATGCAAGCTCCATTTATTACTTTAATTATTATGTGTTGAGTTGTAATGGTTCTCAGTATTTTGTAATATTATTATGTTGCAAACTTCTAATGTTGGCTTGCCTAGCAGGTACAACATTAGGCGTTATCACGGTCCCGACAGTGGGAATTCTTGTCGTGCCAAGTTTGTATCAGAGTACTAGGTTGCCTAAGTCTCATAATTCACGGACAAGATTAGTAGAGTTTGGGGGATCGGTGTGGAGACGTGTTTACTTATCTCCCAGAGGCTATAAAGTTAGGAACAAGTTCACTTTTATTCAACTCTGTCGTGCGATTCTTGTTATCCCAACACTGATTGAACTCTTCTACTCTTATTCTCTCGCAGATGGCGAGAACACGTACCGCTTCTTCTGCTGATCAGCAACCGAATCCTCCAGCAGCAGCTCCTACAAGGGGCAGAGGCCGAGGTCATGCTAGAGGCCGAGGCAGGGGCAGGGCTCAACCCAGGTGTGGAGGTCAGCCCGCTAGAGGTGGAGGCCTGCCTGTCAGAGGTCATCCCAGAGACATGGTTCAGGGTGGTGGTGCCCAGCCCCGATGTTATGCATTCCCAGCCAGACCTGAGGCGGAGTCCTCCGATGCACTTATTACAAGTAATGTTTCAGTTTGCAATAGAGATGCTCCAGTTCTGTTTGATCCGGGGTCTACTTACTCCTATGTGTCATCTTATTTTGCTTCATATTTGGTTGTACCCCGTGATTCTTTGAGCGCCCCTTTCTATGTGTTCACGCCCGTGGGGAATGCTATTGTTGTAGATCGTGTATATCGCTCATGTGTGGTCGTTATTAGGGGTCTTGAGACCAGTGTAGACCTTTTGCTCCTTGATGTAGTTGATTTCGATGTCATATTGGGCATAAATTAGCTATCACCTTATTACGTTATCTTAGACTGTCACGCCAAGACAGTGACATTAGCCTTGTCGGTTTTTCCTCGATTAGAGTGGAGAGTGATTCCTGGTCATTCCTCCAGCAGGGTTATTTCTTATATGAATGTTAGGTGCAAGGTCGAGAAGGGGTGTTTGGCCTATTTGGCTCACGTTCGTGATTCTAGTGCTGAGGTTTCTTCTATGGATTCGATACTTGTTGTTCGTGAGTTAGGTGTTTCCTGCAGACCTGCCAGGGATTCCGCCCGACAGAGATATTGACTTTTGCATTGATGTGGCTACGGGCACTCAGCCCATTTCTATTCCTCCATACCGGATGGCCCCAGAGTTGAAAGAATTGAAGGAACAATTGCAAGATTTGCTTGATAAGGGCTTCATAGACCTAGTGTCTCGCCCTGGGGTGCGCCGATTTTGTTCGTGAAGAAAAAGGATGGATCTATGAGGATGTGTATGGATTATTGACAGTTGAACAAAGTCACAATCAAGAACAAGTATCCGTTGCCGAGGATTGATAATTTGTTTGATCAGCTTCAGGGTGCCAAGGTGTTTTCAAAGATTGATTTGAGATCTAGCTACCATCAGTTGAATATTAGGGCATCCGATGTCCCTAAGAAAGCTTTTTGGATGAGGTATGGGCACTATGAGTTTCTAGTGATGTCTTTTGGCTTGACCAATGCTCCCGCGACATTTATGGACTTGATGAACCGAGTGTTCAAGCCTTCCTGGATTCATTTGTGATTGTGTTTATTAATGATACTTTGATATACTCCCGCAGTGGGGAGGAGCATGAGAAGCACCTCCAGATAGCGCTCCAGACTTTGAGGGACAGCCAAATGTATGCTAAAATTTTGAAGTGCAAGTTTTGGTTGGATTCAGTCGCTTTCTTGGGTCATGTTGTATCAGTAGAGGGTATTCAGATGGATCCTAAGAAGATTGAGGCAGTCAAGAACTGGCCTAGACCCACTTCAGCCATAGAGATCAGGAGCTTCTTGGGTTTGGCGGGTTATTACCGTCGGTTTGTGGATGGGTTTTCATCTATAGCAGCCCCGATGACTAAGTTGACCCATAAGGGTTCCCCATTCAAATGGTCGGACGAGTGTGAGGAGAGATTTCAGAAGCTCAAGAGAGCCTTTACTTCAGCACCGATGTTGGTATTGCCATCAGGTTCAGGATCTTAAACGGTATATTGTGATGCCTCCCGTGTTGGGCTCGGAGCGGTATTGATGCAAGAGGGCAGGGTGATTGCATATGCATCTCGACAGTTGAAAGTTCATGAGAAGAATTGCCTGCTCCATGACTTAGAGTTGGCAGCCATTGTTCACGCATTGAAGATTTGGAGGCACTATCTTTATGGCGTGCCGTGTGAGGTTTTCACTGATCATCGCAGCCTTCAATATTTGTTCAAGCAAAAAGATATCAACTTGAGGCAGAGGAGATGGTTGGAGCTATTGAAAGACTATGATGTCACTATATTTTATCATCTAGGAAAGGCTAACGTGGTGGACGACGCATTGAGTAGGAAGGCAGTGAGTGTGGGCAGCCTTGCGTTCATTCCAGTCGGTGAGAGACCGCTAGCTTCAGATATTCAGACTTTGGCCAATCAGTTTGTGAGGTTGGATATTTCAGAGCCCAGCCATGTTCTAGCTTGTACAATCGCTCGGTTTTCTTTGTTTGAGCATATGAGAGATCGGCAGTATGATGATCCTCACTTGATGGTCCTTAGGGACACAGTTCGGCATGGTGATGCCAAGCAGGTTACGCTTGGGGATGACGGTGTTATAAGGATGCATGATCGTGTATGTGTGCCTAATATTGATAGGCTTCGTGAGTTGATCCTTGAGGTGTCTCACAGTTCTCGGTATTCTATTCACCCGGGTGCTGCCAAGATGTACCAAAACCTACGGCAGCATTATTGGTGGAGGAGGATGAAAAAGGATATAGTTTCTTACGTTGCTTGGTGCTTGAATTGTCAACAGGTGTAGTATGAGCACCAGAGACTCGATGGTTTGCTTCAGTAGATGAAGATTCCTAAGTGGAAGTGGGAGCGTATCACTATGGACTTTGTTGTTGGACTCCCACGGACTCAGAGGAAGTTCGACGCCATTTGGGTTATTGTGGATAGGCTGACTAAGTTAGCACACTTCATTCCGGTGGCAAGTACTTATTCATCGGAGCGGTTCGCAGAGATTTATATTCGGGAGATCGTCCATCTTCACGGTGTGCCCGTGTCTATCATTTCTGATCGAGGTACGCAGTTTACCTCACACTTTTGGAGGGAAATTCAGCATGAGCTGGGTACGCGGGTTGAGTTGAGCACAACATTTCATCCTCAGACGGACGGGCAGTCCGAGCGTACTATTCAGATCTTAGAGGATATGCTTTGCGCTTGTATTATAGATTTCGTAGGATCATGGGATTAGTTTTTGCCCCTCGCAGAGTTCGCCTACGATAACAGAGTCGAGCATTCATATGGATCCCTTTGAGGCATTATACGGTAGACTGTGCAGGTCGCCAGTTGGGTGGTTTGAGCTGGGGGAGGCTCGATTATTGGGTACAGAATTAGTACATGAGGCTTTGGACAAGGTCAAGATTATACAGGATCGAATTCGTACAGCTCAGTCCAGGCAAAAGAGTTATGCCGACCATAGAGTTCGTGATGTGGCATTCATGGTCGGGGAGAGGGCATTGCTTTAGGTATCACCTATGAAGGGTTTCATGAGATTCGGGAAGAAGGGCAAGTTGAGCCCTAGGTATATTGGGGCATTTGAGGCCCTCGAGAGAGTGGGGGAGGTAGCTTATAGACTTGCGTTGCCTCCAGGGTTATCCTCATTTTATCCGGTATTCCATGTGTCCATGCTTCGGAAATATCACGGTGACCTGTCCCACGTGTTAGATTTCAGCTTTGTCCAGTTGGAAAAGGATTTGATTTATGAGGAAGAGTTGGTAGCCTTCTAGACCGGCAGGTTCGTCAGTTGAGGTCGAAGAGTTAGCCTTCAATTCGAGTGCAGTGGAGAGGTCAGCCTGTTGAGGAAGCTACTTGGGAGTCCGAGTCGAACATGCGGAGTAGATATCCCCACTTGTTCGCCAGTTCAGGTACTTTTCTATGTCCATTCGAGGACAAATATTTATTTTAGAGGTGGAGATTGTGATGACCCAAAGGGTCATCTTGTGATTTTAGACTATATTCCGCGCTCGTTAGCCTTAAAAACCTTATTTTACTCACCTCGATTTGCCTGCGCAGCCTGAGCGCAAATCTGGAAAAGCCTTTATGTGAGAATTTATGAAATAATAAATTTTGGAATTTAAAATTGATTTTAGTTGACTTTGGTCAACTTTTTGAGTAAACAGACCCAGACCCATTTTCCGACGGTTCTGGAAGGTCCGTAGTAAAATATGGGACTTGGGCGTATGCCCGGAATTGAATTCTGAGGTCCCTAGCTCGAGAAATGAATTTTTGATGAAAATTGTAAGACTGAAAATCTAAGGGTTTAAAGAAATTGATTAATGTTTGATCTCGTTGGTATCAGTCCCATATTTTGGTTCCGGAGCCCGGTACAAGTTTAATATAATATATCAGTCATGCCTGTGAAATTTAGTAAAGATCAAAGTTGATTTGACGTAACTCGGACGTCCGGTTGAGAAGATAGTAATTTTGAAATGTTCTTGAGAAATTCATGAGTTTTGGTACTAATCCGTAGTTCTAGGTGTTATTTTTTATCGCACGAGCAAGTTCGTATGATGTTTTTAGACCTGTGTGCAAGATTGGTTTGGAGCCCCGAGGGCTCGGGTGAGTTCCGGATAGGCTATGGGGTGTTCAGGACTTAGAAAATTTTTGCTGGTATAGAACTACATGTTGCAGGCCTCTGATCTCACAATTGCGAGATCAAGCATCACAAATGCGAACAAAGAAGGGACGACAATTGTGAGGCTTTCATCGCAACCGCAAAGAGATACTGGGCCAGCAGTTCTTGTATTTGCGAGGTTACCTTCGCAATTGTGAAGGGAGTTTGGGAAAGGGAAGGTTCTCAAATGCGAACATCTACTCGCATTCGCATTTGCGAGGGGTCAGTGGTCACAAATGCGACACTTTCCTCGCATTTGCAAAGGCATCAGAGTTGTGAAGGGCATTGCAATTGCGATTTTTTCTTTGCATTTGCGAGCTTCGCATTTGCGAAGCTTAGGTCGCAATTGAGACATCCGCAGCTGAATAAAATGGACTTAGACAGGATTTTTCACTCATTCTTCAAATTTTCAAAACCTAAACCTCAAGGGGTGATTTTCCAAAGATCAATTCTTCCCCAAATCATAGGTAAGTGATTCTTAATCATTTTCTTTCAATCGTTTACTTCCTTTAACAAAATTTCAACCTAGAATCTAGGATTTTTATGGTGGAATTGGGGGTTTTGGGTAGAAAACTAGGGATTTCGAAATATGAGGATTTAGACCTAAAATTGAGGTCGGATTCCAAAACCAATTATATATCCGGGCTCGGGGGTGAATGGGTAATCAGATTTTGGTCCGAATTCGGGTTGGACCAAGCAGGCCCGGGTGTTGACTTTTGTTGACCTTTCAAATATGAGCTAAATTGAACCGTAGTTATCGGGGATGATTCCTAAGGCTTATGTTGAATCATTTCGTTGGAAATTTAGTAGATATTGTGGATTCGGAGGCTAATTTGAAAGGCAAAGTTGTGATTGAGCGTTAAGTGATATTGGGAGCGAGGTAAGTGTTGTGTCTAACTTTGGATTGAGGGAATAGGTTGTGTGGTTATTTCCTATGTGTTTTGTTGTTGAATACGATGTATAGGTGAAGTGACGAGCACCTATGCGATGTGGTCGAGTCATAGCATGTGAGTGAAATCCCATTCTTGCAAATTTGTAGTCTTAAATCCTATTATCCATGCTTATTGTTGTAATTGAAATGTTGGGAGACTTATATCCAGTTCCACCAAGGTTTGATAAATTTATGAATATTGATTCAAAGTTGAGATTTAAATTGTGATATTAAGCATTGATGAAATACTTGTTTCTATGTGACACTCTTATCTATCCGTTGTTATTGATTCTATGATTTGTGAGAAGGAGTGTGAAGCACGAAGGGTGCTGCCGTGTATGAATTATTTATATCGTGAGGAAGAGTGTAAAGCACGAAGGGTGATTCTGTGCCATGATATGTGAGTGTTAATGCACGAAGGGTGATGTTGTGCCATGATATGTGAGTTTTAATGCACGAAGGGTGATGTCGTGCCATAATATAAGAGTGATAAATCACGAAGGGTGATGCCGTGTATATTATGTGAGCTTTAATGCACGAAGGGTGATGCCGTATCGTTCTATTTAAATATTGGTGAGATTGAGAGTAAAAGCATGAAGGGTGATTCCATGTAGTTTTTCCTTTGCCGTCTTAATTGGTTAATTCGTTGAAAGATTACTATTTAAATTTTGTCTTTTCATTGTTTCTCACTCCTTATATTGTGATCCCCCATTAAATGCCCCCTTCCCATTATTGCTGCTTTATTTCTTTGTTTACTGTTGTTGCCATTAGCATGATTATACTGTTCAGGTTGTACGTGATGTCTTGTCCTAGCCTTGTCACTACTTCACCGAGGTTAGGCTCGACACTTAGTAGTACATGGGGTCGGTTGTACTGATACTTCACTCTGCACTTTCTGAGCAGATCCAGGTATAGATCCGAGCTGATTCTGATTTGTAGCTGACTTCACGCAGGAGACCCGAAGTAGATTTACCGACGTCCGCAGATTCCTGGAGTCCCTTCCTTATATTCATTCACTGTTTATTTAGTTCACAAATAGTTTTGCATTTTTCTTTCACCCAAATACTTGTAGTAAGTTCTTAGTAGTCCGTGAGTTGTGACTCCAGACCTTGGGTAGCTAGACTTACAGTTTTCACATGCGCAGTATTACTGTGCAAGCTCCGTTTATTACTTTAATTATTATGTGTTGAGTTGTAATAGTTCTCAGTATTTTGTATGATTATTATGTTGAAGACTTCTAATGTTGGTTTGCCTAGCAAGTACAACGTTAGGCGCCATCATGGTCCCGACGGTGGAAATTTGGGTCGTCACAAAAATCTACTCAATTGAGTAGTACCCACTGTACTTCTCTGTAGAATTTTACTTGTGCTTTCAATTGCTCTAACAACTAACAATGAGATTGATGATTTTTGGGAGAATCTAATGATAAGGAGTCATGTTTTTCTTTCATGTGCCCTTGCTGATTCAAAACAAAAAACAAACCATTAACACTGATTGTGTAATGATAATGGTTCTATTGTTGAAACTTCAGGGAAACATATGTCATTTTGAATCAACTTTCAGCATCTTTTATATTTTAAAATACTGATAGAGTATGCTACTAATAATTCTTGCTTTGCCCTTGCTGATTCAAAAGAAAAAATAAACCCTTAACACTGATTGCTTAGAGATAATGGTTCTGTTGTTGAAACATCTGGAAAGCATATGTCATTTTTAATCAACTTTCGGTATTTTTTATATTTTAAAATACTGATAGAGTATGCTACCAATAATTCTTGCTTTATCAAAATAAATATTATGTTACTAATGTGTTCGAAGGAGGTAAAGCTCTCTCTATATAAAATTTTTTAGGATTGGGTAGAACTAAATTCGCACTTAACGGATATTTTGATAAAAGTTGAATTTGAAATGTGAGGATCTATGGTAGGAACACAATGTGTTTGATTTAATTCTTGATAGAGATGTACCTCTATGATATAGTTTCCAATTGCTATCTATTTCCCTTCTTTATTGCCCTTTTCTGTGTTTGTTTTCTTAAAAGGTTAACATACAATATAAAAAATCAATCTTGTGTTGGGATTGGGATATTTTATTTCTCTTCCTTGGTGCTTGCTTCTTTTCCTATCTCTAAGTAGTGAGACTGTTCTTTTTTACATCATTGATGGATGGAAAAATAATTTTCTAAGGCTTTATGTAACGACTCGGTCGGTCGTTCCGAGAGTTTTAGCCCCGTTTTCCCGTTTCTGCTTCTTTACGAGTTGTTCAGCTTTAATATGTTATATAGGTTGGTTGGTTCGGGTTCGAAGTGGTTTTGGAGTGAAATGAGCCTCTTAGTCTCTTATTTAGGAGTTTAAGTTGGAAAAGTCAACCAGATATTGACTTATGAGTAAATAGTTTCAGATTTGAATTTTTATGGTCCCGTTAGCTATACTAGGTGATTCTGGACTTAGGAGCGTGGTTGGAATGTAATTAGGAATTAGGCTTGAATTGGCGAAATTGAAAATTTGGCGATTATCGGTCGGTAGTAGAAATTTAGATATCGGGGTCGGAATGGACTTCCGACAGTTTGAATAGATTCGTGGTGTCATATTTGACTTGTGTGCAAAATTTGAGGGTATTAAGGCGAGGTTTGATTGGTTTCAGCATCGTCAGCGGAAATTTGGAGGTTTATAGGTTCTTAGGCTTGAATCCGAGATAATTTGATGTTTTGGCGTTGTTCTGGGTAATTTTTAGGTTTGGCTAAGTTTGAATGATGTTATGGGATGTGTTGGTATGGTTGTTTGAGGTCCTGAGGGTCTCATGTGTGTTTCGGATGCTTAGCGGAGGGGTCTAGTTGTTGGAAAAGCTGCTGATGTTGCTGGTGTTGGGTTTCTGAAGTTGGGGAGTGCGGACCGCGCAGAATTGGCGCGGACAACAGTAGGACTCCGCTTAGGCAGTAGGATTCCGCGGTCAGCGGTGAAGGTTGGCACGGACCGCGTAAGATTGGTCGTGACCATAGGAGAAGAGGACTTTCGTGGCGGCGGTGGGAATTCCGCGGACCGCGGTGAGGCGTGGGCGGCGACGGTAGAATTTGGTGGACCGCGTAATGAGGATCCGAGGAGTGCGCTATAAATACGGGGTTCAGGGTTTTATTTCACATTTTGGACCTAGAAAGCTCGAGTTGTGGTGATTTTTCGAAGGTTTTTCAAGAAATTCATTAGGGTAAGTGATTCTAACTCGGTTTTGGCTAATATACATGAATACATCATTGATTTCATCATTTGATTAGTACTTTGGGGTGGAAATTTGGGGAAAAAATTGTAGAAACTTCATAAAATGGATTTTTGGGAGTTGAATGTCGATTTGAAGTCGGATTTTGATAAATTTGGTGTGGTTGGACACTGAGTGAATGAGTTTCCTAGTTTTGTAAATTTTATCGGATTTCGAGACGTGGGCTCGCGGTTCAAGTTGGGCCAAATTCGGGATTTTTGGTCTAATTTGATAATTTTCATGTGAAATTTATCCCTCTAGCGTATATTGATGATAATATACTGATTTTGGAAAGATTCAAGGGGCAAGAGCATCATGGGCTAGAGTTTTGTCCTGTTCGAGGTAAGTAACAATTGTAAATCTAGTCCCGAGGGTATGAAACCCCGGATTTCGTATCTTTTTACTGTTTTGAAGTGACACACATACTAGGTGACGGGCGTGTGGGCGTGTACCATTGGGGATTGTGACTTGGTCCGTCCCGTAGAAACTGTAGAGTTGTGTATTTTGTTGAAACTGTATAATATCTATGTGTTTTAGAAAGAATTCCTATAACTTAGGCTGAATTCCACGTTTGGGCCTTGTGCCAGTACTGTTTGGACCCTCAGGGGTTTTTCTTACTATACTGCCATTATTTTCGATCTGAAATCCATGCTCAGTCATGATTATACATGTTTACTGCATAACTCAGTTTTATTACTCTGTTTTGATGCATATGAAAGTTGTTTTGGGCCGAGTTCCCTGTTTTTACTGAAATTTCCGAGTGGTTTGAGAGGTTTATGACTGACTGAGGCCGAGGGCCTGATTTTGTGAGGATATTTATGGGATCAGGTTGTGCGCTGCATCATGTTTGATATAGGCTGAGGGCTTGAGTGATTTATGCCATGATTTGGCTTGATATAGCGCTTGGGCTGAAGGATCCCCTTCGAAGTCTATACACACCCCCAGTGAGAGAAGGTACCTACTGAGTGCGAGTGCCGAGTGATGAGTGAATGGGAGGCATGAGTGATTGTGAGGTACGCCCGCAGGGATGTTTATGAGTGATTGTGAGGCTTTGCCCGAGGGGCTGATTATGAGTGATGTTTTGACCGAGGGGTTGTTTATGACTTTATTATTTTCACTCTATTTTGTATTGAGCCTCTATTGAAACTGATGAAAAATATTTACAAAAAAATGTTTTCTACCAAAATGGGATTTGTACGAGATGTTTTGACTCAAACACTAATTTGAAAGTATGTTGTTTCACTGAGCTTTCATATTATGATCTTTATGTGTTTTGCTGGTCGTCATTGCTACTCAACCTTTATGTATGGTTGTTACTTACTGAGTTGGCGTACTCACGTTCCTCCTACACCTTGTGTGTAGATCCAGGTGTTACTAGACGTTCGAGCGAGTGTTGATTCATCCACCGCGGATCTTTGGAGTCAGCAAGGTAGATGTATGGAGATCGTAGACTTGCTCTTCTCCCTCCCATATTCCCCATAGTTATTTTATTATATTTTCCAGAATGTATTTGTCTTAGTATTATCAGACATGTATCGTAGATGCTCATGACTAGTGACACCCGAGGTCGGGCTTATTTCAGCATTTTTCCTTATTTTGAATTTCTTCTGAAGATTTGTGATTTAATAGTTTGAAAATAGCTTTTTGAAATGAAATATGGCGTGTTTTGGATAATGAGTCGGCTAGCCTAGTACTGCGATAGGCGCCATCACAACTTGGTAGTTTAGGTCGTGACAAGTTGGTATCAGGGCCTAGGTTACATAGGTCTCACAAGTCATGATTAGGTTTGGTAGAGTCTTGCGGATCGGTGCGGAGACGTCCGTACTTATCTTCGAGAGGCTGCAGAACCCTTAGGAAAAATCTCACATTCTTGAATTCTTGTCGTGCGAATCTATTGATTTTTGTAACTAAACTTATATTGTTTCATTCTTTCACAGATAGTGAGGAACCGCACTACCGAACAGAATGACCAGCCACCAGTTAGGCCCGTGAGAGGCCGAGCCCGTAGTTGAGGCCGTGGTAGAGGTAGGGGTGCAGCCCGCGCATCAGCCGGGGCAGTACCTGTAGACCCTCCCGCTGTTCCAGATCAGGTCCCCGCCGTAGATGCTCCAGCGGGACCAGCTCAGGCACCCCCTGTTCCTATTATGATTCCTAGCCTTCAGGAGGCTCTATCTCAGATTCTATCATTATGCACTGACCTGGCTAAAGCGGTCTCAGTTACTACGGCCGCAGCTACTTCTCAGGCCGGGGGAGGCACTCAGACTCCCGCCGCTCGCACTCCTGAGCAGGTTGTTCAGTGACTTCAGACACCGGGGGCACCTCCAGCTCAGCCGGTTGCCGTTGTTTAGGACTATGTAGCTCCTGTTATGCCAGAGGATGAGCAACGCAGATTGGAGAGGTTTGGAAGACTCGAGCCTCCGTCATTTAGTGTTGCTGAGGGTGAGGAAGCACAAGGTTTCTTGGACAAGTGTCAGAGGATGCTTTGGACCGCAGGTATTCTGGATATTAGTGAGGTCTCATTCACTACTTTCCAGTTCTCTGGGGCTGCACTTAGTTGGTGAGAGGCTTACGAGAGCATAGGCCGATTGGTGCAACACCCCTTTCTTGGCAGCAATTCTCAGTTCTCTTTCTGGAGAAGTTTGTACCTGAGTCCTGCAGAGAGGAGCTGCGTAGGAAGTTTGAGTCGCTTCGCCAGGGTGAGATGTCTCTTACACAGTATGAGATGCGGTTCCCTGAGTTGGCTCGTCATGCAGTCCAGTTGGTCCCCACGGACCGAGAGAGGATCAGGAAGTTTACAGATGGCCTCAGTTTTCAGCTTCGATTGCTTATGACCCAAGAAAGGGTATCTGGTGTGACTTTTGATGAGGTTGTAGATATTTCTCGACAGATTGAGATGGTTCATGTTCAGGAGCGGAGTGATAGGGAGGCTAAGAGGCCTCGTGGTCAGGGTGGATTCAGTGGTGCCCCACATGGGGGTCAATTTCAACATGGAAGAGGCCGTCCATTTAAACCTGCTCAGTCAGCTCGTCCAGTTCCTAGTGGCGCATCATCGAGGCATAGTTCTCGCAGTTCTCATCCGGGTCACTCATCATTCAGTGCCCTTACAACCTAGAGTTCATCACGTGCACCATCAGTTTAGGGCTTCTCCATGCCAGGTTCTTCTACCAGTTATCCCGGTGCTAGGGGTCCCTTTCAGCCCCCGTCCCCCGCACCAGGAGTTGTTTTGAGTGTGGACGATTTGGGCACATGTGGAGGCAGTGTCTTTGTCGTCATGGGGGTTCATATAAGCAGATGAGTCAGCCCTAGACTTCAACTCCAGTTACTTCACCACCGGCCCAGCCAGCTAGGGGTGGGGGTCAGGCAGCTAGAGGTCACCCTAGAGGGGAAGGTCGATCTGGTGGTGGTCAGGCCTGTTTCTATGCACTCCCAGCTAGACCCGATGCTATGGATTCAGATGTCGTGATTATAGGTATTGTTTCAGTCTGTCACCGAGATGCCTCAGTCTTATTTGACCCTGGTTCCACATATTCATATGTTTCATCATATTTTTCTCATTTTTGGATATGCCCCGTGAGTATTTAGTTACATCTGTTCATGTGTCTACTCCTGTGGGCGATACTATTATTGTGGACCACGTGTATCAGTCATGTGTGGTGTCTATTGGGGGTCTGGAGACCCGAGTGGATTTGTTGTTGCTCAGTATGGTTGACTTCGATGTGATATTGGGCATGGACTGGTTATCTCCATGTCATGCTATTCTATATTTTCACGCTAAGACCGTGACCTTAGCGATGCCGAGATTTTCGAGGGTTGAGTGGAGTGGCTCCATAAATTATGTGCCTACTAGGGTGATTTCATACCTGAAGGCTCAGCGTATGGTTGAGAAGGGTTGCCTATATTATTTGGTTTTTGTGAGGGATGTCAGTGCAGAGACTCCCACTATTGATTCTGTTTCAGTGGTCCGTGATTTTCCAAATGTGTTTCCTGCAGACCTGCCGGGCATGCCGCCTAGCTGGGATATTGACTTTGGTATTGATTTGGTGTTGGACACTCAGCCTATTTCTATTCCACCGTATCATATGGCATCAGCGGAGTTGAAGGAATTGAAAGAAAAACTTCAGGAACTCCTAGATAAGTGGTTTCTTCGGCCTAGTGTGTCATCGTGGAGTGCACAGGTTCTATTCGTGAAGAAGAAGGATGGTTCCATGATAATGTGTATTGGCTACAGGCAGTTGAACAAGGTTACAGTCAAGAACAAGTATCCCTTGCCTCGTATTGATGATTTATTTGAATAACTTCAGGGAGGGAGGGTGGTCTCTATGATTGATTTGAGGTTCGGGTATCATCAACTGAAGATTCAGGATTCGAATATTCCTAAGATAGCCTTCAGGACCCGTTACGGCCACTATGAGTTCATGGTGATGTCTTTTGCACTGACCAATGCCCCAGCAGCGTTCATGCATTTGATGAACAGTGTATTCTAGCCATATTTGGATTCCTTCGTTATTGTTTCATTGATGACATTTTGGTATACTCTCGTAGCCAGGAGGAGCATGATCAACATTTGAGAGTTGTGTTACAAATGTTGAGGGAGGAGAAGCTATTATGCAAAGTTATCCAAGTGTGAGTTTTGGCTTGGATCGATAGCAATCTTAGGACACGTAGTGTCTAGTGAGGGTTTTCAGGTAGATCCGAAGAAGATAGAGGCGGTGCAGAGTTGGCCTAGACCATCCTCAGCTACGTAGATTATGAGCTTCCTTGGTTTGGCAGGATATTACTGTCGCTTTGTGGAGGGATTTTCATCTATTGCATCGCCCTTGACCAAATTGACCCAAAAGGGTGCTCCATTCAGGTGGTCGGACGAGTGTGAGGAGAGATTTCAGAAGCTTAAGACTACTTTGATTACAACTCTAGTGTTAGTTCTGCCATCAACTTCAGGTTCTTATACCGTGTATTGTGATGCCTCGAGGATAGGCATTGGTTGTGTTTTGATGCAGGAGGGTAGGGAGGTTGCCTATGCCTCGCGCAAGTTGAAGACCCATGAGAAGAATTATCCGGTGCATGATCTTGAGTTAGTAGTCATTGTTCACGCCTTGGAGATTTGGCATCATTATTTTTATGGGGTTCATTGTGAGATTTATACTGGTCACCGGAGTCTGCAACATTTGTTCAAGCAGAAAGATCTTAATTTTCATCACCGGAGATGGTTGGAGCTTCTCAAGGACTATAATATCACAATTCTATGCTATCCAGGGAAGGCCAATGTGGTGGCCGACGCCTTGAGTCGTTGGGAAGAGAGTTTGGGGAGTTTAGCATAGCTCCCAACAGCAAAGAGACCTTTAACATTGGATGTTCAGGCCTTAGCGGGCCAACTTGTGAGAATGGATATTTCGGAGCCTAGTCGGGTATTGGCTTGCATAGTCTCCAGGTCTTCTCTCTACGACCGTATCAGGGAGCACAAATATGATGACCCACACTTGCTCGTTCTTCAAGACAGGGTCCGACGAGGTGATCTAGGGATGTGACTATTGGTGATGATGGTGTGATTGATGCAGGGACGGATATGTGTGCCCAATGTAGATGGTCTTCGAGAGTTGATTCTTGAGGAGGCCAACAACTCGCGGTTTTCTATCCATCTGGGTTCCGCGAAGATGTACCAGGATTTGAGACAGCATTATTGGTGGAGGGCGGATGAAGAAGTATATAGTTAGGCTTGTAGCTTAGTGTCTCAACTGACAACAAGTTAAGTATGAGCATCAGAGACCGGGTGGCTTGCTTCAGAGATTAGATATTCCGGAGTGGAAGTGGGAGAGAATCACCATGAACTTTATATCTGGGCTCCCACGGACATCGAGGAAGTTCAATGCTATTTGGGTTATTGTGGATCGGCATACCAAGTCCGCGCACTTCATTCCTGTTGGTAATACTTACACTTAGGAGCGGTTAGTTGAGATTTATATTTGAAAGATTGTTCGACTACATGGCGTCCCAGTTTCCATCATTTCTCATAGAGGTAATCAGTTCACATCACAGTTTTGGAGGTCCGTGCAGCGAGAGCTAGGTAGTCAGGTTGATTTGGGCACAACTTTTCACCCTAGGACGGAAGGACAGTCCGAGCGCACTATTCAGATATTGGAGGACATTTTGCGCGCTTGTGTCATTGATTTTGGGGGTTCATGTGACGAGTTTCTACCACTCGCGGAGTTAATATATAATAGTTATCAGTTGAGTATTCAAATGGCTCCGTACGAGGCTTTATATGAGAGGAGGTGTAGGTCTTCGGTTGGTTGGTTTGAGCCGGGTGAGGCTAGACTCTTGGGTACATACTTGGTGCAGGATGCTTTAGAATTGATTCAGGAGCGGCTTCGCACAACACAGTCTAGGCAGAAGAGCTATGCGGACATGAAGGTCCGTGATGTGTCTGTTATGGCTGGAGAGAAGGTTCTACTGAAGGTATCACCCATGAAGGGTGTTATGAGGTTTGGGAAGAGGCAAGTTTAGCCCCCAGTTCATTGAGCCTATGAGCTTGATTTGTGTGTAAGATTTGAGTTTATTCGAACGAGGTTTGATTGGTTTCGGCATCGTTAGCAGAAATTTGGAGGTTTATAGGTTCTTAGGCTTGTATTCCATGTAATTTGATGTTTTAGCGTTGTTCTGGGTAATTTGTAGGTTCGACTAAGTTTGAACGATGTTATGGGATGTGTTGGTATGGTTGGTTAGCGGAGGGGTCTAGCTGTTGGAAAAGCTGTTGATGTTGCTGGTGTTGGGTTTTTGAAGTTGGGGAGGGCGGACCGCGCAGAATTCGCGCGAATAGTGATAGGACTCTGCGGAGGCGGTAGGATTTCGCGGTCACGATGAAGGCAGGCGCGGACCGCGTAAGATTGGTCTCAACCGTCGGAGAAAAGGACTTTCGCAAACGCGGTGGAAATTTCGCGGACCGCCATGAGATGTGCATGGAGGCGGTAGAATTTGGCGGACCGCGTAATGAGGATCCGAGGGGTGCACTATAAATACGGGGTTCAGGGTTTTATTTCACATTTTGGACCTTGAAAGCTCGAGTTGTGGCAATTTCTTGAAGGTTTTTCAAGAAATTCATCGGGGCAAGTGATTCTAACTCGATTTTGGCTAATATACATGAATACATCACTGATTTCATAATTTGATAACTACTTTGGGGTGGAAATTTTTGGGAGAGTTGTAGAAACTACATAACATGGATTTTTGGGAGTTGAATGTCGATTCGAATTCGGATTTTGATAAATTTGGCATGGTTGGACTTGAGAGTAAATAGGTTTTCTAGTTTTGTAAATTTTATCGGATTTCGAAACTGTCACGCCCCAAAACCCAGGGAAGAGACCGGCACCTAACTGGGTGAACCCGGTCAAGCGGACCTGGATTACCTTTCCTACCCAACACGTTTCCCCCGTATATACAATGCACCATATTCCATATGAAATAACAACTTAGGTAAGCGTGGATCTACAAACTTAAGTTCATTTCTCTTTTAGCAGTTCAACAATTTGATTCCCAAATCATACACAAAACATACATAACTTTCCAATACGGACCACGATTTCCGAATACGTACAGTGACTACCCAAAATACATATATACACCCACATCATGTCTACGCAGCCTCTACGAATACTAGGAATTTATACAATACTTTTCCGGCAACAAGGCCTCGGCTATACCTTACAATACATAATAGACTCAAAAGAGATGACATGAATTACTCACGGCCCCGGGAGGAAGTGGCGCTCACCAGTACTTGCTGAAAGATGAGGAGGAGGCACCACTAACGGCGAACTGAGCTATCTGCTATGGACCCACCTACATCCATATAAAAGATGTAGCGCCCCCAGCAAAAGGAATGTTAGTACTGTGGAATAGTACTAGCATGTATGAGAAAACTTTACTCAAAGTAAAATCAAGAGATGCACAGATAGGAAGCAGTTAAAGGAACCAACACATAGTGCATAGTGATGTAGCAACAAGTACAATTGAGATCCTTACAGATTCTAATTTCAACACAATCACATTTCAGCTTTATTACATTCTGTTGCGGCGTGCAACTCGATCCCACCTTACATTTCTTGTTGCGGCGTGCAACCCGATCCCTCCTTACATTTTACACTCCCTTGTTACCCCTCCACCCTTATTACCTCGTGTTGTCGCGTGCAACCCGATCCCACCATTCAATATTACACTTCACCCTTATTACCTCTCCATCCTTATTACTCCGTGTTGCGGCGTGCAACCCGATCCCACCATACAATAGTACACTTCACCCTTATTACCTCTCCACCCTTGTTACTTCATGTTGCGGCGTGCAACCCGATCCCACCAGACCATCACATTTCATAGCAAACAATAACAACCCACGATTCCATCACAGGGCTTCATATCATTAAGAGTATAATTTCATAACACCCAAACAATCATGTGTTCACAACAGTCTTTATCATCAATTAATTCTACCACAAAGGTATTAATCAACAAGAATATAAATTCATTACAACCAAAAATCTATATGAAGTTAAGACACAATAAAACTTACCGACAATGAGTCATATACGATATTTCCATGGTCATTTTGTTCAATTAGATCAATTCACAATTTCCCTGCATCCCTTGTTACATAGACCTTATCACTTAGATACATTTACACATTTGGATTTGTCATCATTCTTTCATACCAACATACTCAAGCATTTAACGAACCTTGCACATGTTTAAATCACATAGAAGTCACCTTTCATAATCTCAATTATCACGATAATCGACTAAGACAAATCAGAGTATGCAATCTCACACCTCAATAAAACCGGGCAATCAATTCACATATACTCTGCAAGAAACTCATACCGAATGTTTGGACACCAACACGGTGACTCTACGAAGATTAAAGTTAGCCATACATACCTCAAAGAGCTTTTCCTTAAGTTATACCGTACACCAACACCTCTAGCAATAACAATCTATAACGAGATAGCGGATATCGATTAATAATTAGGAAGATTACCCATGGAGTAACTCTCTTAGGAATTCCATCAAACACCTAACATGTGAAGTAGACTACAAGGTTTAAAAATGGCAATTTCTTCTTCCCTCACCCAAATTTTAACGTGAATTACCCAAATTGGTTCTTTAATATCACATAATACAACTTAGTCCCACATGCATGGCCTATTTCACTTTTTATTTTCAAGACCCAACCTATGTGAGTTTTACTCTTACACAAAATCTGGGAAATTGGGGAATTAGGGTGAAGACTTACCTCTTTGAGTGAAGAATATGACAATAACTTGCTAATTTCTGGGCTTGAGTGATTTTGGAAAATAAAATTGGATGGTGTTGAAACCTTCTCTCTCAAGAACTCCCTTCTTCTCTCTCTATTTTTGGTCAGAAATTAGTTAAAAATGAAGGGAAGGGGCATTTTATAAAACAGGGGGTCGGGTTTAAAATTTAGAAAACAGGAGCCCGACACAGAAATGCGGTCAGGAATGCGATCGGATTCCTGCTATGCGGTCTGCATTCCTGGCCACATAGTGGCCTTCAACTGGGCCAAAATGGGAACCACACTGCCCAGGTATGTGACCGATATGCGGTCCGCATACCTGTTATGTGATCGCATAGTGCGTCGGATAACCTCCCTCGCAAAAACCATGGGGCAAGCATGCGACAACTATGCGGTCCGCGTACCCAAAATGCGATCGCATTCCGAGTCGCACAGTTGTCCTCAATTTGGACAGTAGACTGTCCAGGTATGCGACCACTATGCGGTCCGCATACCTGTTATGCGATTGCATAGTGCGTCGCATAGTTGTCCTCTCTTTGGACAGTAGACTATCCAAGTATGCGACCACTATGCAGTCCGCATATCTGTTATGCGATCGCATAGTGCGTCGCATAACGCGCAATCTCTTGAAAATTTAATTTTTCAAGTTCCGGGATACTTTTTACTCAAAATAGGACCGTTTTAAGAATTTCTACAGTTATGAATGCACAGGGACCTATTCGGGCATTATTTTAGACATAGAAATTTTACGGGTCATTACATAAACATGGGCCCGGGGGCCGGGTCGGGCCAAATTTGGTAGTTTTGGTCTAATTTGATAATTTTCATGTGGAATTCATCCCTTTAGCGTATATTGATGATAATATACTGATTTTGGATATATTCGGAGCATTTGGAGGCCGAATCGAGGGGCAAGAGCATCGCCGGCTAGAGTTTTGTCCAGTTCAAGGTAAGTAACGATTGTAAATCTAGTCCTGAGAGTATGAAACCCTGGATTTTGTATCTTTTTACTGTTTTGAGGTGAAGCACATGCTAGGTGACGAGCGTGCATCATTGGGGATTGTGACTTGGTGCGTTCCGTAGCAACTGTAGAGTTGCATATTTTGTTGAAACTGTATAATATTTATGTGTTTTAGAAAGAATTCCTATAACTTGGGCTGAATGCCATGTTTGGGCCTAGTGCCAGTATTTTTTGGACCCTCATGGGATTTTCTTACTATCCTCCCACTGTTTTCGGTTTGAAATCCATACCCAGTCATGATTATACCTGTTTACTGCATAACTCAATTTTATTACTCTGTTTGATGCATATGAAAGTTGTTTTGCGCCGAGTTCCCTGTTTTTACTGAAATGCAGGAGTGTCTTGAGAGGTTTATGACTGAGTGAGGCTGAGGGACTGATTTTGTGAGGATATTTGTGGGATAGGGCTGCACGCTGCAGCATGTTTGATACAGGCTGAGGGCCTGAGTGATTTATGCCATGATTTGGCTTGATATAGCACTTGGGCTGAAGGAGCCCCTCCGGAGTCTGTACACACCCCCATTGAGCGCAGGTACCTACTGAGTGAGAATGCCGAGTGCCAAGTGGGTAGTGACTGGGAGGCATGATTGATTGTGAGGTATGCCCGCGTGGTTGTTTATGAGTGACTGTGAGGCTTTGCCCGAAGGGATGATTATGAGAGATGTTTTGCCTAAGGGGCTGTTTGTGACTTCATTATCTTCACTCTATTTTTCATTGAGCCTCTATTGAAACTGATGAAAAATATCTACAAAAAAATGTTTTCTATCAAAACGGGATTTGTTCGAGATGTTTTGACTCAAACACTGATTTGAAAGTATGTTATTTCACTAAGCTTTCATATTATGATCTTTATGTGTTTTACTGCTCGTCACTGCTACTCAACCTTTTTTATGGTTGTTACTTACTGAGTTGGCATACTCACATTACTCCATGCACCTTTTGTGCAAATCCAGGTGTTACTAGATGTTCGAGCGAGTGTTGACTCATCCACCGCGGATATTTGGAGTTAGCAAGGTAGCTGCATCGCGATCATAGCCTTGCTCTTCTCCCTCCCATCTTCCCATAGCTATTTTATTGGATTTTCCAGACTGTATTGGTGTTAGTAATATCATACATGTATCGTAGATGCTCATGTTTAATGACACCTGAGGTCGGGCTTATTTTCACATTTTCCTTGTTTTGGATTTCTTACGAAAGATTTGTGATTTAATAGTTTGGAAATAACTTTTTGAAATGAAATATGGCATGTTTTGGGTAATGGATCGGCTAACGTAGTACCGCGATAGGCGTCATCACGACTTGGTAATTTGGGTCGTGACACTTTAAGTGCTTTATGTTGAAACTTGTTAATTTCATCTATATGTGCTTTTATATGCTTGAATTCTCCAATTGCGGAAAATTTTCACAAGCTCGATGAAGAAAACATTCCATACACAATCCAAACGATACACAACATCAGTTACTCAATATATTTCACCTACTTAGAAGCTTCCTTTGTAATATCATCTTTTGGCTTTAAATGTTTGTTCCAAATTGAACTTGCAAATGGAAGTGGGTATGCAACTGCTAAATTATCTCATTTAAAAAATCAAAATAAGAATAACTATTCCAGCTATTTTAATATTGGGCCCCTAACTCGGGCCATAACCTATCTAGTATATATATGTGTACGAGTCGTACTACTACCGGCCTTACTATTTCTGGAGCTCCCACAACTCCTATTACTATTGGAGTTCCCACTATTCCCATTTCTCCTCCGCTCAAATCTTCATGTCTTATTACAATTAGCACTTGCACTTCTTTATCTACATTTCGTGCTTCTGTAGTAGCACATTCTGGTACTACTACTACTCCACTCATTTCTTCTGGTCTTACGACAGTTGACACTTATATTTTAAATTCTTTATTTGATCTTTTGTCACGACCTGGAATTCCCACCGTCGAAATCGTGATGGCGCCTAACATTACACTTGTTAGGCAAGCCAACGTTAGAAAATGTCTAAAAGAAATAAAACTGTCTTTGAATGAAAGAAACAGTAAAATGAAATATATGGAATGGCACGCTAGGGTCTGCGGATGCCGACAGGTCTACCTTAGGTCTCATATCAGGTGGATCCTACAGCCAACCTCACGATCAGCTTGAACCAGCTCCAAAATCTGTACAGGAAGTGCAGAGTGTAGTATTAGTACAGTCGACCCTACGTACTGGTAAAAGCCGAGCCTAACCTAAACGAAGTAGTGATGAGGCTACGACGGGTCACTCACACTACAACCTGTACACAAAATATATAATAAAAGCAGAAAAGGAAGACATAATAGAGTAAAGCAGTAACTTGCAAGAAATAACTACAGTTCTCAGAAGTAATTCAACAACGTTTAGATACTACCAATCCTTAAGTGCAAATAAGAATACCGTACAACTATCACAGTTCAGGGAAAGCACAAACACATAGGTTGTTGCGGCGCACAACCTGATCCCATTGTACATATCATATTCCTCCCTTATTTCCTCATAATAGCATAAACAACAAAATGTAAATAAAAGTGTTGCGGCGTGCATCCCAATCCCACCATATCATAATAACACAATCATAGTTCACCCTTATTCAACCAAACAATCTACCCTTATTACATCTGTCACGGCGTGCAACCCGATCCCACCGTACAATATCAATTCACCCTTATTCCTCCTCATTATATCACCCTTATTCTACATGTTACTGCGTGCAACCCTATCCCACCATATCAATATCAATTACTCAGTATGTACAGAAATTTCACAATTCAAATCACATATCCCTTCACAATACTTAAACTTCAAACCGAAACAAATAGGAAGCTTGTACACTATGAAAATTCACACAAGTAATACTACTCAGCGAGACCAATTCAGAATATACCATAAAAGTACCGATAAACAAGCTTACGCAAATAATAAGAGATAATAAAGCTATGGAATAACTAATACCATTAACAGAGGGAAAGGATGTCTAACAAGTAGCAATTAGGTATGGGAATAAAAGTAAAGTGTGTAACAATTAAGGTAGGGAAAGAGACAATATGAGAAGAACGAGAAAGAACTGGCAAATACGGATAAATTTGGCGACACATAAGTACTCGTCACCTCACATATACGCCACTCACATGAATTTCATATAGCAATTAGGTCGAAGGTTCCTAATTCCCTCAAGTCAAGGTTAGACTCAACACTTACCTCACTCCAAGGATTACTCATTGCTCAACCACAACCTTGCCTCTCAAACAAGCCTCCGAACCAATAGAATCTAGAAAATTACCAAACAAACGATTCAAATTAAGCCTTAGGAACTACCCACGATTGCAAGAATTCAATTTAGGCCATTTTAAAAAAACTCAACACCCAAGCCCACTTGGTCCAAACCTGAAATTTCGACTAAAACCCGATTACCCATTCACCTCCGAGCATGGTTTTGTAATTTGTTTTGGAATCCAACCTCAATTTGAGGTCTAAATCCCTAATTTACCAAATCCCTAGTTTCTACCCAAAAACCCCCAATTCCACTATGAAAAACCTTAGATTTTAGGTTGAAATCTTAGGAAAAGTAGTGAAAGATTGAAAGAAAGTAGGTTAGGATCACTAACCAACGATTTGGGGAAGAAGAAGTCTTAGAAAAATCGCTTCTAAGGTTTTACCTCTTTTGAAAATTTGGGAAATGAACCAAAAATTCCGTCCAAAGTCATTTTGATCAGTTGCAGGTGTTGCATTTGCGACCAAGGGTTCGCAAATGCGAAGGTCTCCCCATTCCTTCTTTCATCGCAAATGGGAAGGAAATCTGGCAAATGTGAGCCTGATCGTTTCCGCAAATGCGACCATGTGATCGCAAATGCGATCACTACCTTCCCCCATCCTAGTGCGCAAATGCGAGGATATGGTCGCAAATGCGAAAAATATTAGGCCCAGCTATTCTTCACAAATGCGAAACATGCAGAGGTTGCAATTCCGATGCCTGATCTCGCATTTGCGAGATCAGAGGCCTACACAAGATATTGCAACACCAGCTATGCTCTAAGTCCTATTTTCACTTTGTAGCCTATCTGAAACTCACCCGAGCCCTCGAGGCTTCAAACCAAACATGCACACAAGTCCAAAACCATCATACGAACTTGCTCGCGCGACCAAATCACCAAAATAACACATAAAACTATGAATTGAACACCAAATCAAATGAAATTTTCAATAAAATTTTGAAATTCCTATTTTCACAACCGGACGTCTGAATCACGTCAAACCAACTATGTTTTTCATCAAATTTCACGGACAAGTCATAAATGTGGTATTGGACCTATACCGGATTCCGAAACCAAAATACGAACCCGTTATCAAAAAAGTCAAACATTGGTTAAACATTTCAAATTCATTAAGCTTTCAACTTTCAAATTTCGACAAAGTCCGATATCTTGAGCTAGGGACTTCCGATTTCGATTCCGATCATACACCCAAGTCCCAAATCACAATATGGACCCATCGGGGCCGTCAGAATACGAATTCGGGTCTGTTTACCAAAAATATTGACAAAAGTCAACTCAAATGAAGGTTTTAAGCAAAATTTCTTATTTTTATTAGTTTTTAACATAAAAGCTTTCCGAAAGACGCCCGGACTACGCACACAAATTAAGGAAGGATAAAACATGATTTTTAAGGCTTCAGATTACAGAATTAGGTTTTCAAAACACGAGATGACCTATCGGGTCGTAATATTCTCCTCCTCTAAAACAATCGTTCATCCTCGAACGGACATAGAAAAATACCTAAACTAGTGAATAGGTGGGGATATCTACTCCGCGTGTCTGACTCGGACTCCCAAGTAGCTGCCTCGACGGGCTGACCTCTCCACTACACTCGGACTGAAGGATAACTATGCGACCTCAACTGACGAATTTGTCGAGCTAGAATTGCCACTGGATCCTCCTCATAAGTCAAATCCTTGTCCAACTGGACAGAGCTGAAATCTAACACGTGGGACAGATCACCGTGATACTTCCGAAGCATGGACATATGGAACACTTGATGAACTGGTCATAAACCCGGAGGCAACGCAAATCCACCTCTTCCATTCTATCGAGAATCTCAAAAGGTCCGATATATCTAAGGCTCATATTGCGCTTCTTTCCAAACCACATGACACTCTTCATGGGTGATACCCGAAGAAACACCATCTCCTCGACCATGAATGCAACATCACGAACTCTACGGGCGGTATAACTCTTCTTCCTGGACTGAGCTGTGCAAAGTCGATCCTGAATAATCATGACCTTATCCAAGGCATCCTGTACTAGATATGTACCCAACAACCGAGCCTCTCCTGGCTCGAACCACCCAACTAGCGACCGACACTGCCTACCGTATAATACGTCATAGGGATCCATCTGAATGCTCGACTGGTGTCACACCTCCTTTTTTTTTATACGCCCCAAAGGGGGTACGGGAGTTTTTCCACTTAAAGTG
>ML355616.1:0-64219 GCA_005239505.1 Nicotiana paniculata | reverse complement strand
ATTTATAATTGCAACGCCCGTTTAGTCTTTATAGAAGACATAGTTGAGCGTGATCAAATTTTGTAGGGCAGGCTGTTTGGCTCTGTCACCCGGCTCTCGCCCGGGTGCCTCCTTTCGCGTATTTTTCGACGTATTTGCATCATTTAGCCCCGTTTCCATCTTCGCTTCACCTACACATGAAATAACTCCATTAAGCACATAATAAGTGTAATTTTATCATTAAAGCGCATCAAATGTAAGGTATATCCCATGTTAAACTATGCAATTTAGTCTCGCATCAATGACAGAGTCTATAGTCAAGTGAAGGAAAAGACAAGAGGAAACATGCTTTGAGACAATAAAAGTATAGGCCCTAAAGTCATATACTCATTTCATGAAATGAGTCGGTGAGTCCAACGCGATTACCAGAAGGAAAAGTTAGACCCCCCGAGTAATAAAAATTAGCATGGGATAATAAAAATAAAAATAAAAAAATCAAACATGAATTAGGGATCGAGGGAATTGGTAATAGTCGGCATCGTGAGAATTTCAGAGGCCGTGTTTGGACAATAATAGAATGGACAACAGAAGAATAACCTTTAAAGGTCATTCACTTCCCTAAATAAAGCACTATGAGCAGAGTTAAGCTTAAGGGACTAAATGTGCGAGTTATGTCACGACCCAAAATACTAACTCAGGTCGTGATGGCGCCTAACATCGGGTTAGGCGAGCCTACACTCAGATTACTAAGGATTTTTCCCATATTTGATTAAACATCCCAACACATACCAAGTTTTAAAGTTCAAAACATTAATTGAAAAGATAATAAGCCATTTTAAACCAAAATCAATCATAAAGAGGCGTGAGCCAATATATATATACAAACCCGCAAACCATAATAACTACTACGTATGTGCCAGAAACTAGTGTCACAAGTCCTACGGGCATACTAATAGAATATACAAAAATATAATATACAATCCCACTGTCTGAAAGAAATAGACGGGAAATAAGCAAAAGAAACTCCATGGTGCTGCCGAGGACCGTCAGGAGAAGCAGCTCACCGTGAAGTCAGGTCCAACTAGGATCAAAATCGAGCTCCGGTCTGATAACCAGATGCACCAACCTCAGAACCTCTACAATTAAGTACATAAGCGTAGTATGAGTACATAAACAAATATGTACCCAGTGAGTATCCCGCCTAACCTCGAAGAGGTAGTCACGAGAGGTCGACTTGACACTCACTAAGGGCCAACAAAATGATTAAACAACATATAATATCAGTAGCAGACATACGAGGATGATAAAACAGTAAACATTAAAAATAACGGTAATTCAAGTAAATACTGGAAGTAAATATACAATTACTACTTCATTATTCTTTTCTTTCCTTTAAAAATATCGGACCACTCAATCTCCATAAAAGAATCATTAACAATTTAGCATGCGCATACAGGATAAGGACAACCGGCCTGAGCCATCATAATGATCATATCTGTGCACTGCCGAGGGTCGAACGACCCGAACTATAATATATCTTTCAATTTCGCCGTGGCATACGGCCCGCTCCCATGAGAGTGGGGGAAATAACACTCCGTTCGCAGAATGTAAATTGCGAAGCGGTCACATGCACACACAATTCACACATTTATTCTTTATAAATTATTTTTCGTGAACAATTCCTTAAAATTACTCAAATTCCACGATCTCAAGGAAACAAGCCGCATGTAACATTAATTCATTAAGCATATAGTTCATTTCAAGGAAAACATAAGGCATGCTGTAGGCCTAACTACCCGGACATAACAATAATAATCGCTACGTACGGACTCTCGTCACTTTGCGCGTACGTAGCCCCCCACAAACATTACCACATAGCCATTTAAATCACCTAGGGGGATAGTTCCCTCTTACAAGGTTAGAAAGGAGACTCACCTCGTGTCGAACCTACTCTCCGGGTCAACAACGCGCCCGAAACTCCAAACCCACAGACTCGAAACTAGCCAAATGTTATACAAATATATCAATTTATATTCAAAGCATGGAATTCTCCTACTTCTTAGTCAAATTCATCATTCTTGAAGAAATCTCAAAATCCAACCCCAGGCCCGCGTGCTCGGATTCCAAAAATTCTCGAAGGAAACACTCACCCATAGCCTAAGGGTGGTGCTTCAATTTGTATGATTTCATAGCCAATTCACGGGTAATTTTCTAAATTCTCGAAAGCCCTAGGTTACTACCCAAATTCCTAAAATTCTATTAAGAATGCATGCATTAACTAACTTTAGGATAGAATTTACTTACCTTTTTAGTACCTAGGTCGTGGAGCTCTTTCCCAAGCTTTCAAGGTCTCTAATGGAGGAAGAAAATGGGGTGAAATGAAATAATATCGTGTTTTAAAGAAATTACTGCCTACTGTGGTTCCGCACCTGCAGCTCAAGGACCGCACCTGTGGTCTCGCGCCTGCGAGAAAAGACTCGCACATGTGGAAGAGGGGCAAGGGGCCTGGGCTCGCACCTGCGGAGAGGAGCTCGCACCTACGGCTCCGCTCCTGCGGATATTATCCGCACCTGCGATAAATGGGCAGCCTCACCTGGAGACGCTCCTGCGGTCAAGGACCGCAGGAGCGGTCTCGCACCTGCGGTCACACCATATCAGGTACACCAACAACTGCTTCAGCTGGTTTTTGTCCTCGTTTGGTGCCCGAGAGGCACCTGGGCCCACCCGAGCCCCCGTCCAAATATACCAACAAGTCCCAAATCATAATACGGACTCGATCTAGCCTTCGGAACACCCAAAACAACGCTAAAGCTCAAAATCACACCTCAAAACCCCTAAAATCAAACTTAAGAACTTTAAGTTTCTTGAATTCGCTAACAATGCGCCGAACTGACCTATACTACTCGGAATGACCCCAAATTTTGCGAGCAAGTCATGAATGACATAACAAAACTATTCCAAGTCTCGGAATTCTGTTTGGACCTCGATAACAAAAAAAATACATCCTAAACAACAATATGAAGTTAAGGAAACTCTTATTTCAATATTGGGCGCCGAAACGCTCCCGGGTCATCCAAAACCCATTTCGAACATACGCCCAAGTCCGAAATCATCATACGAAGCTACCGCAACCGTCGAAATACGATTCCGAGGTTGTTTACTCAAAATATTGACCGAAGTCAAACTTGGCCTTAAAGGCCAACCTTAATGAACCAAGTGTTCCTATAGCACTCACTCTAAACACTTCCGAATCCCGAACCACCAGTCCCCGCAAGTCATAAATCACAATAAGCTACTATGGGAAGTTTCATTTAGGGGAACGGGGTCCGACAATGCAAAACGACCGGTCGGGTCGTTACATTCTCCACCTTTTAAACAAACGTTCGTCCTCGAACGGGTCTAGAATCATACCCGCAGTGCTGAATAAGTGCGTATATTTGCTCCGCATGCTCTCCTCGGACTCCCAGGTTTCCTCCTTAACTGGTTGGCCCCTCCACTGGACCTTTACGGCAGAAACTCTCTTGGAACTCAACTGGCGATATTGTCTATAAATAATAGCAACTGGCTCCTCCTCGTAGCCCAACCTCTCATCCAACTGAATAGTGCTGAAATCAACCACGTGAGAGAAGTCGGTGTGGTACCTATAGAGCATAGATACATGAAAAACCGGATGAACTCCTGATAAACTGGGAGGTAAGGCTAGCTCATAAGAAACCTCCCCAACTCGCCTCAACACCTCGAAGGGACCTATAAACCTCGGGTTCTGCTTGCCCTTCTTCCCAAACCTCATAATACCCTTCATCGGTGAGACTTTCAGCAGGACCTTATGTCCCTCCATAAATGATACATCACGCGCCCTCTGATCCGCGTAACTCTTCTGTCTGGACTATGCTGTGCGGAGCCTCTCCTGAATCAACTTCACCTTCTCCAAAGCATCCCTCACTAGGTTGGTGCCGTATAACTTAGCCTCACCAGGATCAAACCACCTGATAGGAGAACGACATCGTCGACCATACAAAGCCTCAAATGGTGACATCTCAATGCTGAACTGATAACTATTATTGTAAGCAAACTCGGCCAAAGGAAAAAACTGGTCCCACTGACCTCCGAAGTCAATCACACATGCCCTGAGCATGTCCTCCAATATCTGAACTGTACGCTCCGACTGACCATCAGTCTAAGGGTGAAATGCTGTGCTGAGATCTATCTGGGTACCCATCTCACTATGCAATGCTCTTCAGAAGTGCGAGGTGAACTGAGGACCTCGATCTGATATAATGGACACCGGCACGCCGTGCAACTGGACTATCTCCCGAATGTAGATCTATGCCAACCTCTCAGAAGTATATGTAGTAGCCACTAGAAGAAAATGCGCCGATTTGGTCAATCTATCCACAATGACCCAAACCGCGTCAACCTTCTGCAAAGTCCGAGGCAACCCAACCACGAAGTCCATAGTGATGCGTTCCCACTTCCACTCTGGAATGGGCATCTGCTGAAGTAGGCCTCCTGGCCTCTGGTGCTCATACTTGACCTGCTGACAATTAAGACACCTAGCCACATACTCCACAATGTCCTTCTTCATCTGCCTCCACCAGTAATGCTGCTTCAAATCACGATAGATCTTCGTAGCACCAGGATGGACAGAATACTGAGAACTGTGTGCCTCCTCTAGAATCCTCCCTCTCAGGCCATCGACATTAGGAACACATAAACGGCCCTGAAGTCTTAGAACACCATCCTCGCCAATAGTAACCTCCTTGGAACCACCTGAACCACTGTCTCCCAAAGCTCTGCCAAGTACGGATCATCAAACTGCCGAGCCTTAATCTCTCCCTATAACAAAGACTGAGCAACCACATGTGCTAAAACTCGGCGAGGCTCTGAAAGGTCTAACCTTACCAGGCAATTAGCCAAGAACTGAATGTCCAAGGCTAGAGGTCTCTCCTTTGCTGCAATGTAAGCCAAAATACCCATGATCTATGCCTTCCTGATCAAGGCATCTACTACCACGTTTGCCTTGCCCGGATGATAAAGAATGGTGATATCATAATCCTTCAACAACTCAAGCCATCTGCGATGCCTCAAATTAAGATCCCTCTGCTTGAACAAGTGCTGCAAGCTGTGATGGTCTGTATAAACCTCACAGGACACCCCATACAAGTAGTGCCTCCAAATCTTAAGAGCATGCACAATCGCCGCCAACTCTAAATCGTGCACAAGGTAATTCTTCTCATGAACCTTCAGCTGGCGTGAAGCATAAGAAATAACTATCCTTTCCTGCATCAACACACATCCCAAACCAACGCGTGAAGCGTCGCAATACACTGTATACATCCCAGAACCGGAAGGCAATACCAGAACTGGTGCTAAGGTCAATACTGTCTTGAGCTTCTGAAAGCTCACCTTACACTCGTCGGACTATCTGAACGGGGCATTCTTCTGAGTCAATCTAGTCAATGGGACTGCAATAGAAGAGAACCCCTCCACAAATCAGCGATAATAGCCTGCTAGGCCCAAAAAGCTCTTGATCTCTGTAGCTGAAGTAGGACGCGGCCAACTCTGAATTGCCTCAATCTTCTGAGGATCAACCCTGATACCCTCTCCGGATACCACATGCCTCAAGAATGCTACAGAATCCAACCATAACTCACACTTGGAGAACTTAGCATATAACTTCTGTTCCCGCAAGGTCTGGAGCACAACTCTCAAATGCTGCTCATGCTCCCCCAGGCTACGTGAGTAAATCAAAATGTCATCAATGAAGACAATGACAAAGGAATCAATATACGGTCTGAACACCCTGTTCATCAAGTCCATGAATGCTGCTGGGGCATTAGTCAAGCCAAAGAACATTACCAGGAACTCGTAGTGGCCATACCTCGTGTGAAAAGATGTCTTCGGAACATCTGAGGCCCGAATCCTCAACTGATGATATCCCGATCTCAAATCAATCTTAGAAAACACCCGAGCACCCTACAACTGGTCAAACAAATCATCGATGCACTGAAAAGGGTACTTGTTCTTAATGGTGACCTTGTTCAACTGGGGGTAATCAATACACATCCGCATGGACCCATTCTTCTTGTTCACGAATAGAACTGGAGCACCCCACGGTGATACACTCGGTCTGATGAACCCTTTAGCCAACAACTCCTCAAGCTACTCCTTCAACTCCTTCAACTCTTTCGGAGCCATACGGTACGGAGGAATAGATATAGGCTGGGTGCCTGGAGCTAAATCAATGCAGAAATCAATATCACGATCCGAAGGCATGCCCGGAAGGTATGAAGGAAATACATCAGCAAACTCTTGAACAACTGGCACCGAATCAATCGTCAGTGATTCGGCGGTGGTGTCACGCACATAAGAAAGATAGGCCAGGCAACCCTTCTCGACCATATGTAGAGCCTTCATGAACGAAATAACCCAGTTGGCTGCATTAACTGAGGAACCTCTCCACTTCAGCCTAGGCGACTCTGGCATGGCTAAAGTAACTGTCTTGGCATGGCAATCTAGCACGACATGATAAGGAGATAGCCAATCCATGCCTAAAATAATCTCGAAATCAACCATGTCGAGCAATAAGAGATCCGCTCGAGTCTCGAACCCGCATAATGTAACCATACAGGACCGGTAAACCCGGTCTACCACCACAAAATCGCCCACAGGAGTGGACACACATATAGGAGAACTCAAGGACTCAAGAGGGATATCCAGAAAATGAGCAAATAAGACCAAAACATAGGAATAAGTGGATCCTGGATCAAATAACACCGATGCCTCTCTACCACATACGGTAATAATACCTGTGATCACGACGTCTGAGGCTACTGCATCTGATCTGGCCAGAATAACATACAATCTAGCTGGAGCACCGGAATATTGAGCCCTGCCAAAATGAACATGAGCTGGCTGACCTCCCCCTGACTGGCCTCCACCTCTAGGATGACCCCTGCCGACCTGTCCCCCACCTCGAGGTGGCTTGACGGCTGGTGCTGGACCCATAGGCTGAAAATCCTGCTGCACTGCTTTGCCCCGAAACCTGGGACAATGCCTCTTCATATGACCTGGATCCCCACACTCATAACAACCTCCGGGTATCATAGCCTACTTCCCCGAAGAGGAACCTTGAATGGCCGGAGAGCGATGTGTACTCTCTGGCATAACACTGAAGTAGGGACTGGGAAATTCCGAATAACTGGAATAACCACTAGGTGAACTCTGAATGGCTGGAGGGCGGTAGAAACGCTCTGGAATGGCGCTGAAATGAGTCCTCACTGTAACACCTCGAGGAGGTGGTGGGGGTGCTGAATATGGAGGCCTGCTGGGCTGACCTCTACCGAACTGACCTCTGCCCCTAACTGGGGCACCTCTGAAATCCCCGAAGAATCTGGCTCTCTTGTCCTGCTGACCCTGCTCTCTGCGTCTCGATCGTTAGCCCTCAATCCGATGAGCTATCTCGACCACCAGCTGATAGGGAGTCCCCATCTCCACCTCTCGGGCCATGTTGGCCCTAATACCGGAGTGCAGCCCTGCTACAAATCTCCGCACTCTCTCGGCATCAGTAGGTAATATCATGAGTGCGTGGCGAGACAACTCTGAGAATCTAGCCTCATAATCTGTCACTGACATCTGTCCTTGCTCCAGCTGCTCAAACTGATATCGCAGATCTTCCGTCTCAGAGGGTGGGATATACCTGTCTAGAAACATCTGAGTGAACTGCTCCCAAGTGATAGGAGGAGAATCTGCTGGCCTGCTGAGAATATAGGACTGCCACCATCTGCGAGCTCTGCCCTCTAACTGGAAGGTAGTGAAGTCCACTCCATGGGACTCTAATATCCTCATATTGTGCAACCTGTCCCTGCACCTGTCAACAAAATGCTGGGCATCCTCGCCTCGCTCACCTCCGAAGGTTGGAGGGTGCAATAGATTCCATCTATCCAATAACTTCTGCGGATCGCCGTCCGCAGCTGGTCTAGGCTCAAGTGCTGTTACAGGCTGGACCCCACCCACGGGCAGTGTACCCGGGGTATGATGTAATGCTGCTGCCTGACCTATAGCCTGGGCGGTAGGAGTCTGGGCCCCCCTTCCGCCTAAAATGTGGCAGGATCTGCTGGAAATAAACCAGCCTGGGGACATGGTGTCCATAAACCGCATCATACGGCCCATGATCTTCTGAAAGCCTGGCGCCGTCATATAGTCCACTAGAGCAGGACCTGCTGGGGGAACCTCACCCTACTCCTCTATAGTAGGATCCTCTGGTGGTGGTACAACTGGAATAGCTCAGGGACGCCCTCGTCCCCTACCTCGGGCCGGTGCCCTCCCCCGGCCTCGAACAACGGGGGTAGCGGCCCCTCCCGGGTCTGGAACATCTGATGCACGCGTCCTCACCATCTGTGAGAGAATAGAAGAATGATATTTAGTAAACCATAAACTGCACGATAGAATAAAAATAAGGAGAGGTTTTCCTAACACCCTATAGCCTCCCGAAGATAAGTACAAACATATCCATACCGATCCGCAAGTCTCTACTAGGTTTGCCCGTGACTTGTGAGACCTACGTGAACCTAGAGCTCTGATACCATATTGGCACGACCCAAAATACAAACTCAAGTCGTGATGGCACCTAACACCGGGGTTAGGCAAGCCCACACTCAGATTACTAAGGATTTTTCCCATATTTGATTAAACATCCCAACACGTGCCAAGTTTTAAATAGACGGGAAATTGTACAGACCCGCAAACCATAATAACTACTACATGTGTGCCAGGAACTAGTGTCACAAGTCCTACGGGCATACTAACGACAAAAATATAATATACAGTCCCACTGTCTGAAAGAAATAGACGGGAAATAAGCAAAAGAAACTCCATGGTGCTGCCGAGGATCATTAGGAGAAGTAGCTCACCATGAAGTCAGGTCCAACTATGATCAAAATCGAGCTCCGTTATGATAACCAGATGCACCAGCATTAGAACCTGTACAATTAAGTACAGAAGCGTAGTATGAGTACATAAACAAATATGTACTCAGTGAGTATCCCGCCTAACCTCGAAGAGGTAGTCACGAGAGGTCGACTTGACACTCACTAAGGGCCAACAAAATTATTAAACAAGATATAATATCAGTAACAAACATACGAGGATGATAAAAACAGTAAACATTAAAAATAACAGAAATTCAAGTAAATGCTGAAAGTAAATATACAATTACTACTTCGTTATTATTTTATTTCCTTTAAAAATATCGGACCACTCAATATCTATAAAAGAATCATTAACAATTTAGCATGCGCATACATGATAAGGACAACCGGCCTGAGCCATCATAATGATCATATCTGTGCACTGCCGAGGGTCGAATGGCCCCGAACCATAATATATCTTTCAATCTCGCCTTGGCGTATGACCCGCTCCCATGAGAGTGGGGGAAATAACACTTCGCTCGCGGAATATAAATTGCGAAGCGGTCACATGCACACACAATTAACACATTTATTCTTTATAAATTACTTTTCGTGAACAATTCCTTAAAATTACTCAAATTCCATGATCTCAGAGAAACAAGCCGCATGTAACATTAATTCATTAAGCATACAGTTCATTTCAAGGAAAACATAAGGCATGGTGTAGGACTAACTACCCGGACATAACAATAATAGTCGCTACGTACGGACTCTCGTCACTTTGCACGTGCGTAGGCCCCCACAAACATTAGCACATAGCCATTTAAATCACCTAGGGGACAGTTCCCTATTACAAGGTTAGAAAGGAGACTCACCTCGTGTCGAACCTATTCTCCGGGTCAAGAACGAGCCCGAAACTCCAAACTCGACACACACGGACTCGAAACTAGCCAAATGTTATACAAACATATCAATTTATATTCAAAGCATGGAATTCTCCTACTTCTTAGTCAAATTCATCATTCTTGAAGAAATCCCAAAATCCAACCCCGGGCCCGCATGCCCGGATTCCCAAAATTCTCGAAGGGAACACTCACCCATAGCCTAAGGATAATTAATATATGATTTTTGTATGATTTCATAGCCAATTCACGAGTAATTTTCTAAATTCTCGAAAGCCCTAGGTTACTACCCAAATTCCTAAATTTTCCACTAATTAGGTAGTTAAATTCTACTAAGAATGCATGCATTAACTAACTTTAGGATATAATTTACTTACCTTTTTAGTAGCTAGGTTGTGGAGCTCTTTCCCAAGCTTTCAAGGTCTCTAATGGAGGAAGAAAATGGGGTGAAATGAAATAATCCCGTGTTTTAAAGAACTTACTGCCTACTGTGGTTACGCACCTGCGGTTCAAGGACCGCACCTGCAGTCTCGCGTCTGCGAGAAAAGACTCGCACCTGCGGAAGAGGGGCAAGAGGCCTGGGCTCGCACCTGCGGAGAGGAGCTAGCACCTGCGGCTCCGCTCCTGCGGATATTATCCGTACCTACGATAAATGGGCAGCCTCACCTGCGAGGCAAGGACCGCAGGAGCGGTCTCGCACGTGCGACTGGGCAACCGCACCTGCGGTCACACCAGATCAGGTGCACCAACAACTGCTTCAGCTGGTTTTTGGCCTCATTTTGTGCCCGAGAGGCACCTGGACCCACCCGAGCCCCCGTCCAAATATACCAACAAGTCCCAAATCATAATATGGACTCGCTCAAGCCTTCGACACCCAAAACAACGCTAAGACTCAAAATCACACCTCAAAACCCCTAGAATCAAACTTAAGAACTTTAAGTTTCTTGAATTCGCTAACAATGCGCCGAACTGACCTATACTACTCGGAATGACCCCAAATTTTGTGAGCAAGTCATGAATGACATAACAGAACTATTCCCGATCTCAGAATTCTATTTGGACCTTGATAACACAAAAACATGTCCCAAACAACAATATGAACTTAAGGAAACTCTTATTTCAATATTGGGCGCCGAAACGCTCCTGGGTCATCCAAAACCCCTTCTGAACATACGCCCAAGTCCGAAATCATCATACGAAGCTACCAATACCGTCGAAACTCGATTCCGAGGTCGTTTACTCAAAATGTTGACCGAAGTCAAACTTGGCCTTAAAGGCCAACCTTAAGGAACCAAGTGTTCCTATAGCACTCTAAACACTTCCGAATCCCGAACCACCAGTCCCCGCAAGTCATAAATCACAATAAGCCACTATGGGAAGTTTCATTTAGGGGAACGGGGTCCAACAATGCAAAACGATTGGTCGGGTCGTTACAAGTTACACCAGGTGTCACCCTTGTGCGTAAGAAATTCAATTATACCTGGTGTAGAAAGGTTACCGCAAGGCCAGTAATATCTCAGTGAAGATGTGAACGCCAAAGATGAAGAGGTAAATATCGAATTGTAAAGGAAGAATGTGGTAAAAAGGTGAAAGGAATGAGATTGCATTTATTCAGATCTTACAGATATAATATGACTCCAGAACATTATGCAAGCATGATATTGGGGTGAATCAATAAGGGTTTTGCACTCGACGATATTGATAAATAAGTGGAAATTAACACTTGATACATAAGGATCCCGTATGAGAGTTAAGTTAAGACAAAGGACATAACCCAAGAGGCGTTACATAAAATACAGATATGAGAGTGGACCAAAGAGTAGTCTGTAGTTGATTCAGAAAGAGCCTAGTTATAGCTAAACTAGAGGTCATAGATAAATCAATAGATCGTGCAAGATAAACGTAGTGAAACTCAACACAGGGAATTCAATCTCGCAGATATGATGTCATTGTGATCCTTGAGTAATGTTAATATAGAAGGTTGGGTAGTTAAAGGTACCGTATAAGTGTTTCAAAAATAAAAGAGGGTACCACTAGGGACACAACTAAAATTTCAGTTCAGAAGCAACTTACGAGCACAAGGGCGCGAGGGTAAGTAACTAAGGATAATTATAGGCAAGTAAGAACATCAGAAATATCGTGGGGTATACAATGAAATAAAATCACAGCTTTACAGAAGTCAGAGGGTCTTCCCTAAGCACTGCAATGAAAGACTAACTGAAGAAATAAGGAATAAGGCTTCAACATAAGCATAGTGACCTAAAGATGAAATGGTCTTGTCACAGCAGTCTCACTATAATATTGTATGCACTCCATAAGAAAATGGCACCTATCGTGGCTAATGAATGGGAAGAAAAAAAATCAAGAGTTGATAATTGAGATCATATGAGTTACAGGGAACTCCAGTATTCGTGGGGACTAAGATAAGCCAAGTATCCATGCAACAAGACCATAAAAAGTAGTTGCATACATTTAAAGACAACTGAGAAGGCATGAAAGGAAATCCATGGTGCTAGCATGTTAAAAGAAAGGTTGTGAGTAGTATAAATAGATATGCGTAGGTCGCAAGCTAAAGTATGGTAGAGCGACAAGGTTTTATCTAGACAAGAGTAAGGATAAGAAAATCTGAGTGAGAAGGTGACAAGAATAGGTAAGTCCTCGAGATTAAACCCATTATAACAAGAGAGCTGATGGTTTCCATAAAGTTATAAAAATCTCAGTATAGCATGAGTGAACTCAAAGGAGTTTAAAACTAGTAGCATTTAGAAGATATGGAATGCTACCTGGTGGTAAAGTAAGGATGTAACTGTGATAAATGATAAGAGGATGACGTTTAGGCCTTTGATTGAGTAATGATTTTGAGAAAAAGGATTTCATGAACTACACGGGATTAGAATACCCCCATAGGATGAATCACATTGGGATGCTATGAAATACAGTTATTGGAGTACAGTATCATCCCTAAGTGGATCAGGAAAATCACTTCAGATATTCCTCGATGAGACGTGAACCCTAGTGACGATATATTACATAAGAGGTTTCAAGTTATCAGTGGTAGATTATAGATCAACATTAAGGTGAATGAACAATAGATGGATGAAAGTTACAAAGTATGAGATGAGATTAGGCTGTCATTCTTAAGATGAACAGTAATAAGGAAGCATTAAATGACTTAGATTTATACATATAGGATAAGCAGGGAGAGAGTAACCTGGGGTTGGGTGGCAGGCCCCGATAATAATAAACCGAAGTAAGAGTTATAGTACAGTATGACCTACCTAGTTGTGGTAAAGCCATAAGCATAGATCATTGAGGCCATGAAACAAAATATAGAAATAGTCATAAGTTCGACAAAGTACCAAGCGAAGAACTTTAGTACACCTATAGATGCCAGAAGGACAGCTTGTCATAGTACTATATATGTTCACAAAGTGAAACCTAGAGATTGGTTAAAAGATAACGGGAAAAGGAGATAAGAGTTGCATTAGCGCACATTCAAGGTTAGAATCGTACAGGCTGCATGAAAGAAGCTAGAAACAGTTACGAGATTGGAAGAATTTCGACCACAAGTCATGGCGTGAGAAAGAGGCCTAAAGGGAGGAATGCCCTAGATTTGGATTTATTCACCGAACAACTCCCTAGATGGAAAAGAAAACATTATAATATCCGTAAAATCTATTGTTTAAGACAAAAATAAGTGCATCATTCAACATTCGAGGACAAATGTTCCAAAGGGGGGAATAATGTTACACCCCATAATTTCGTACGTGAGAGTACGTCGTAAGTCAATTTATTTAAGCTTAGAAATGAGATCGTATTTAAAAGTACATAAAGTAATTTAATCGTGTTAACTTGAAGGTTACAAATAGTTAAGATCATGGACTGCAAGTACCAAGAAGGTTGGAAGGCTTAGAAGCTAAACAAATTGAAGAAAATAAGTTCGTCGAAAGTCGACACATCTGGAATGTTATAACATGTACTTTAGTGTGATACTATGGTTAATAACATGATAAGGAGGTTATTCTATGAGTTATTTTCTTCTTATGATAGTCGTGGGTTACATTTTGAAGTCAAGCAACTTGTGGAACAAAAGTTGGCAAAGATCATCACAAGTTACATTCACAAATATGCTGAAAATTAGGTCAAATGTAGATGATCTTTTATCCCAATATACTTGGAATTGTGGTATGATCTAGCTACTAAATTTAAGATCAACAAGTCTAGTTTCTAACTCATTTAACTGTCTGTTGATACGACATCGGAGTAGAGAGTTATATCCATTTTTACGAGACTACGCAGGCTGCTAGGTGACAAGTAGGTGTGTCACCTACTTGGTTAAATGAGAGCCCAAAAAGAAGCAATTTCGGGTCGGCAAAAGAGATTATTTAAGGTCTCATATCCCGAAATATATCCCTCATTATATATCACAAACAACCAGACCTAAACCCCTGCAAACTTCCTCCCAAAAATTACCCACAAACCCTAAATGATTTTCTCTCCCTTTCAAGTTCTAATTGGGGGTAAAACCTAGAATTTGAAGAACCAAGATAAGGTCTGAGTTATCCAACAAATAAGGTAAGTTTAATTCTCTCTTTCATCCATTTTTTCTGCTGTAAATTCATGGTAATTCGTTCTATACTTGTAAGAACTCACAAGACAGTGATCGGAAGCCGTGAGTTCGAGTTATTCACTTGTAGCAGACTGTTTTGTGAACTGTTTTATGTTGCTGTTAGGCTGCATATTTCACTAATGTTTTGTGAATTTTTGGAGGAGGAAGGTTGTGTAGAAAAACCATATAGATGTAGGGTGGTGGGCTGGTCGTTCTTCGTAACATTTCCGGGTCGTTTGACACTACTACTGTGGTCATTTTGTGTATGAAGAGATTGCGGCGTGTTGGGATGTTTTGTAGTATTTTATGGTGTATATAAGGCTGGAAAATAATGTATATATGTTGTTGTTGTTGTTGTTGTGTTCTTGTGTTATTGGTGTTATCTTGAATTTGGAGGAAGTAAGTATTATAGGGGAGATGCTGCCCGTTTTTATACAAAATAAGCTTGTCGTTCGTTGTGCGATAGTTGTACCATTCGTAACTTAATGATAGTATTATTATCGTTGTTGTAGATTAAGGTGAGAAGAGGTAAGTTAAAATTGGTGAGAATAAATATTATGATAAGGTATGTTAAGGTATTCCCTTCTTTCTTTTGGCATGACCTAAAGTGAAACGAACGTAAACGATACGCTATTTCATAATGAATCTACTCCTAGAAACTAAGGTTGTCCATGTTTTTCTATCATTAAAAAGTTATTCTAAGAAAGTATGTATGATCCTTGAGTCCTAGTGAAGTTCATATTGAGGGTATGATGTCCATAATGTTAATCGAAGGTGCAACTACCTTACGTCTCTCCGAAAGGTTTAGAGCGTGATTCCATAGTCCAGCATGCATTATATATAGTATCTATTTTACTCTACCGAGCTGCGCTGTAGTCGGTCGGGTATGGCACCTGTTGTGCAATCACTGATCAGTTGGGTTTACCTAGCTCCACGTGGCTGGGTACAATTTTACCGAACCTTATGATGGCCGTGTATGTTTTTACCGAGTCCTCTTCGAGGACGGGTATGATATGATGTTGATGATGCCCACAGAGACGGATGTTTTTAAAAGATTATGTATATATATATCACACATTTCATGTCACTATCTCTCAGAGGCACTCATATGCTACAGGTTATATCTCTTACATCTCTATTTACATTACCGTTCTTAGTTATGCTTTTCTGGCTTACATATTCAGTACTTTATTCGTACTGACGTCCCTTTTTCTTGGGGACACTGCGTTTCATGCCCGCAGGTCCCAATAGACAGGTTGACAGTCCTCCTTGTAGGCTATCAGCTCAGTGGAAGGTGTTGCTGCACTCCACTTGCTCCGGAGTTTCCTATTTGGTCAGTATGATTGGGACATGCCTTGACTGGTATGTCGGGGCCCTGTCGCGACCTTTTTGATGTTTATGTACTCTTAGAGGCTTGTAGACAAATGTCAGGTATATGGATACTTGTATGGCCTTGCCGGCCTATGTTTTGAGTTTACAAATGGTCATGTCAGCCTTATAGGCGCGTATGTTACATGTATAAGTTTCTATATCATGTTAGGTCTTCCTATGTCTAGCATTCCATTATGTTTTATTTCGATTATGTCATGATGAACATTTTGGCACATTTACCAGTGATAGTATGATAAGAAAGATATGTTATGTTGGTACTCGGTTGAGTAAGGTACCGAGTGCCCGTCACGACCCATACGTTGGGTCGTGACAGAGGGTCGATAGGTGTTGTTCGAACGGGTCAAACATATCGTTGAGTTAGGTTGAGGCCGAGGGCTGATAGGAGTTGTTCAAACTGGTCGAACATACCTTTCGTTAAGTTGTAACCGAGGATTGATAAGTGTTGTTCGAGCTCATCGAACGTACCTTTTTCTAGGTCATGGCTGAGAGCCGATATGTGTTGTTCGAGCTAATCAAACATACCTTTTATTAAGTTGTGGCCGGGGCCGATAGAAGTTGTTCGAGATGATCAAACATACCTTTCATTAAGTTGTGGCCGAGGGCCAATAAGTATTGTTCTAATTGGTCAAACTTACCTTTGACTAAACATGGTCGAGGGCTGGTAGGAGTTGTTCGAACTGGTCGAACTTAGCTTTGATTAAACGTGGCCGAGGGTCGATAGGAGTTGTTCGAACTGGTCGAACTTACCTTTGATTAAACTTGGTCGAGGGCCGATAAGAGTTGTTCGAGTTGGTCAAACTTACCTTTGATTAAGTTGTGGCCGTGGGTCGTTAGAGGTTGTTCGAACTGGCCAAACGTACCTTTTTAGAAGAGCAGTTTCAATGATCGTGTGTCTTATTTATTTCAATATCATTGCTTTGACTACATCATTTTTCCCTTAGGCGACTTTTGGAGAAAATTACAAGTTTTGGGTGTTGGCTGGTGTCCTAGTCCCAGCTAGTCCTTTCTTTGTCCGACTTGGAGAGCCTTGAGGAGTTGGGAAACGAAAAATACGTCTACTCTCACATACTCCAACTCGTCTCCTCGTTAGAAACCTCCTTGAGAAAATCTTATTGGGACAAAACTCAAGTGAAGGGAAAAAGAGTATGACTTACGGGGCATTTCTTATATTTTGAAGTATTTAAGGTGGCTGATATTCCAATTGTTTGGTAGGAGCTTCCCTTCCATATTGTCTAGTTGGAATGAACCCTTGTCCGCTTTGCCTATGATTTTGTATGGTCCGTCCCAGTTGGTTCCTAATTTTCCCTCTCGCGAATCTCTTCCTGCCTGGGTCTTGGCTTTGAGCACGTAGGCATCAATCTTGAGTAATCGTACCTTCGCCTTTATGTTATAGTAGCGTTCTGCTTGCAATTTCTATGCGACCATTCTTATGTATGCCATATCTTGTCTCTCTTCGGCCTCGTCGAGATCTTGTCTCCTATTCTTGTCATTGCCAGTGCTGCTTTCATGGGAGTACCTTAGGCTGGGTTCTCCAACTTCGACTAGTATGACCGCCTCCGACCCATAGACAAGAGAGTAAGGTCTTTCTTCTTTGCTCATTTTTGGGGTTGTTTTGTGCGCCCATAATATTTCTGGGAGTATTTCTAGACACAGTCCCTTGGTCCTTGATTTCTTCATCATGATGTTTAAGACAGATTTATTGGAGGATTCTACCTACCCATTACCGACGGGGTGGTAAGGTGTTGAAAGTATCCTTTTGATGCGTCATTTTTCTAGAAATTCTGTGGTTTTTCTTCTCGTGAATTGGGGCCCATTGTCACAACTTATCCTTTTAGGTAGGCTGAATCGGTAGATGATGTTTTTCCATATGAAGGTGGTTACCTCTTGCTCGCGAAGGGAGATTGCTCCTACTTCCACGCTCTTAGAGCAATAGTCAGCTAAAACTAAAAGGAATTTTACATTACCTAGTCTCGGTAGAAGTGGTCCTATGATATCCGTCCCCCATTTAATAAATGGCCATGAAGACGTGACAGGGTGGAGGTGTTTGCCGCTTGGTAGATTATTGGGCTGTATTATTGACACTACTCACATTTCTTCACAAATTCTAGGGTGTCTTTCTTCATGGTGGGACAATAGTATCCAACCCGTATGAGGCACCTGACTAGTGCTCGATCACCAAAATGACTGTCGCAGTGGCCTTAGTGAACCTCCTCGAGAATGCGTTGGGTTTGGTTTGGTCATAAGCATTTTTCTAAGGGGACGCTATACGTTCTCTTATACAAGTTGTGTGAAGAAGGATCTACCTAGTGACTTGCATTCTTAGCTTTTTGGCTTTTTTTTGTCATTAGGGAGGGTTTCGTCCTGCAAATAATTTATAATACAATTGCGCCAATCCCAAGTTAGGTTTACGGATTTTACCTCGATGTGGTTTAACACCAAGCTGAGTAGGTGAACTAACTTTGATCCCCGAGGGTTATGCTTTTGGTGGCGGCGACCAATTTGGAGAGGCCATCTGCTTCGACGTTCCGAGTTCATGAAATCTGGTAGAGCTGGCAGTCGTCGAAATTGGGCAGCAATTTGCAGATCTCGGCCTGATACCTCTGCAATCTCTGCTCTTTAATTTGGAAAGTCCCTGTAACTTGGTTGACGAAGAGCTGAGAATCACAACGTAGCTTCAATCGCTTCGCGCCATACTCGAGTGCTAGTCTTAATCCTGCAACTACGGGCTCATACTCGGCCTTTTTGTTAGTCATATCTGGGTATCTTATGGATTGACAAACTATTTCACCAGTGGGAACCTCGAGCACGAGTCGCAATCCGGATCCGTAGGCATTGGATGTGCCATCAGTATGTGCCATCAGTATGTAGGACCCAAAGGTCATACGTTTGGAGAGAAGCTTGAGTGGCTTCTTTCTCACCCTCAAGCATTACTTTTGCGCTAAATTCTGCGACGAAGTCGATGAGTACTTGCGACTTTATTGTCGTGCGAGGCTGATAAGTGATGTCGTGCTCACTTAATTTAATTTCCTACTTGGACAGCCTCCTCGATAACTCGAGTTTGTGCAATATGCTTCTTAAGGTAAACGTGGTGACGATTGAGATCGGATGGCGCTGAAAGTATGGCCTAAGATTTCGTGAAGCTACGACCAGGGTAAGAACTAGTTTCTCGAGGTGAGGATACCTCGTCTCGACGTCGACAAATGTTTTACTGATATAATAAATTGGAGATTACGTACCTTTTCCTTCTCGAACTAATACTGCACTTACAGCTACTTTTGAAATAACAAGGTAGACGAGGAGATGCTCCTCGGGCTTTGAGAGAAAAGATGGCGATGAAAGATATTCCTTAAGCTCATTCAATGCTTGTATGCACTAAGGCGTCCACCCGAGGTCGTTATACTTTTTGAGTATGTTGAAAAACCTGTGACACCTATCAGATAACCGTGAGACGAACCTGGGTAAGGTGGCAATTTGACTTGTCAGTCTCTAAACTTGTTTCTTTGTGGTTAGATGTTCTGGTATCCTGTCGATGGCCATAACCTGATCTGGGTTGACCTCGATTCCTCGCTGTGATACAAAGAAACCTAAAAACTTTCTTGAGGTTATGCTAAACATGAATTTTTTGGGGTTTAGTTTCATCCTGTATTTTCTCAGTATATCAAATGCTTCATTTGGGTGGTCAACGTGATCCTCGACCCTGACGTATTTGACCAGCATGTCATCGATGTACACCTCCATGATTTTTGTCGAGATGACTTTTGAACATTTTTCTGACCAACCTTTGATAAGTAGCCCCCGCATTCTCCAACCCAAATGGCATGACCCTGTAACAATATGTTCCTCTATGAGTGATGAACATAGTCTTCTCTTGGTCATTGTCCTCCATGATTATTTGGTTGTTGCCTGAGTAGGCGTCCAGTAAACTTAGTAGCTCATGTCCTGTTGTTGCGTTGACGAGGTGGTAGCGTGAATGAATCCTTTGGGCATGCTTTGTTGAGGTTGGCGAAGTCCACACACATCCTCCATTTCTTGTTTTTCTTTTTGACCATTTCCGCATTGGTAATCCTCTTAGGGTACTTTGAATCCCTGGTAGATCTGTTTGCTAATAACTTTTCTACTTCTTCATGGATGGCCTCGGTGATTGTAGGGTTGAACTTTTGTCGGACCTGTCTTACTGGGGGTTAGTAGGGGTTGACGTTTATCTTGTGCGTGGCTATCTCCTTGGGGATGTCGGGCATATTTGCATGGCAAAAGGCAAACAAATTTGCGTTAGTTATTAATAATTGACAAAATTTACCTGGGTCTCGGATTTTGCAGCCGGTATAGGCCTTGTTGCTGGGGCTGCTAAGATCTAGCTGGACATGATTGAGGTCTTCTATGGTTGATCCTCCGGGTTCGTCCGTCTCTGGGTCCATAATGACTTCTTTCGCTTTGACTTGTGGTGACCTCAACCCTACTGATTACTATGCTTCTTTTTTCTTTTCTTTCTTCTATTGAGTTGTTGTGCCGTTCATGGAGATTTGATAGCATTCCCGGGATGTACTTTGTTCCCCTCATATGCTTAATATTCCCCAGGGTGTTAGGAATTTGATCACTTGGTACAAGCTGGAGGGGACTGAACTTATGGGGTGTATCCATGGTCTTCCCACCATAGCGTTATATGCAGTGTCGTGATCCATGATATGGAATGTTATTTCCAAATTCATCCCGCTAGCGATAACGGGGAGTGTGATCTATCCCGAGGTCCATTCAACTACATTGTTAAAACCAATTAGTGTAATGCAACGCGACACTATCTTATCTTCGAGTCTCATATGTGCGAGGACTCGAGGATGGATGATGCACGCCTCGCTTTCATCATCTACCATGATTTTCCTAACATCAGTATCTAAAATTCGTAAAGTAATGACAAGTGCATCATTGTGAGTAAAAGTCAAACCATCGACATCTGACTCATCGAAGATGATACTCTCTTCCAGTCCGTCATACAGTTTGCGGGTGATGATCTTTTGATTTTGTGAGTGGGGATGAATTTGATGTTGTTGATGGAGGCGTCATCACTGTCACCGATAATCACGTTGATGGTTCGAGCTGGTGAAGGCGGTTTTGGTGGGCCTAGGCGTTCTTGACCCCTTGCTAAAGTGTTCCTGCCTTTGTCACTGAGTAATTCTTACTGCAACAACTTTGCCATTTCTAGTTGGAGCTCATCTTTGGTGGACACTTCACTTTCGTCCCAAGCTTCTCTAGGGCGTAGACCGCCACTGTAGGTGACACACAAAAATTATGAGTAGATAGCAAGGGTCATACCTCGATCGTTCATGTGAGTTCCTGATCTCGGCCTCGAGGGGCCATCTTCATAACGGAAAGAGTGGACGGATGCCCTAACATATGGTTGATGTCATTCCCTGCCTGGCCATGATACATGATGGTCTTTCCTTGTGTTATCCCTGGGTTTCTTTCTGGGCTCAGACTGTACCGAGGTGAGTCGACGCATTGGCCCGTTGAGGTTGTCATCGTCTGACCTGACCTCGACACAGTAGGCATTGATGGATTTCGTCCTAGGTGGCAGTGTGTATTTTAATAACCAATTTCGAAAGGTTGTCACGACCATCCTTTCTGAGACTTTTGGTAAGGTCATCCTCACTCTGTTGAATCGGGCGAGGAAGTCCCTTAGTCCTTCTCTTGGGGATCGCTTGATGGCGAAGATATCGTTCACCCTTGTTTCAGCTTTCTTGGCCCCGACATGCGCCGTTATGAACTTATCGTCCATCTCCTTGAATATTTCTATGGAATAAGCTGGCAACTGTGAATACCATGTGAACGTCCCTCCAATGAGGGTTTCATGGTATCTTCCAAGTCACACCTCTATTCGAGGTTATGCAACGGCCGACTGCAATAATAATACCCAACAAGGAGTCGGGAGCGAATCCACAGGGAGCTGAGATGGGAATTAGTAGTATATATTTGTACTTCTAAAATTACGCTAAGGATTGCAATTCTAAGATATAAAACTAGAGAATATTTTTTTTGGATGTTTTTCAAATATATAAAAAGGCCTAGGGCCATGACCTTCATCTAGGTGTTTGCCTAACGAGTTGTAAACTTTAAAGCTTGTTTTGTTGGTCGGGGTGTATTTTAGCTATCAACACTCAAGTACCCACTTAATACCTCTCGGTAAGAGAATGATTTTTCCCAATTTGGTTTTCTCAAGTCCAAATGGGTATTGAACAAAACAGTTGATAAAATACTCAAGTCGGGTTTTACTATCTCTAGGTTCAACCCTTTAATTGGGACTATCAATCTCTTGATATTTTCCCAAATTCTTGTTAGCCAAGTTTTCCTAGACTAAGTCTCTCTTTCACAGGTAGAGAACAAGTCAAATAGGCATAGCAACCATTAATTCTACAATTAAAAGAAGAACAAGGCTAAATAATAAATACCCAACCATAAATAAGCCCTAAATCAAACACCAGTTAGGTTTACACACTAGGGTTGGGTCACAACCCTAGCTAAAAATCTAGCTACTCATAATGGGTATAGAATAAAATAAAGAAGAAAAGATGATAAAACTCATGTTGCAAGATAAAAATATAAAAATCCAATGTTAAATCATCAAAGTAAGCTAAAGGTTCCTAAAGCGGTAAGGAAAAACGGCTACACCACTTTCAATATTCAAAACTTGACATAATTTCGTGAAAGTAGTTTATTTATACAAAGTTGGAATTTTCGGACAAAAATGCCCTTTCGGAGGTTCTGCGGCCGCACAATTCCATGTGCGGTCTGCACTTCTCTTCAGTCTTGACAGAAGTTGACTCTACGGCCGCACAATTCTGGATTGCGGCCGCATCTCTCATGTTCTGCGGTTCGCACAATTCTTGGTGGCCTCATAGGGCTCTTTTGCGGACCACACAATTTGGAAGTGTGGCTGCGTAGCTGACTTTTGCGACCGCACAATTATTATGCGGTCTGTATTTCTTTTTGAGCTTGAAATGAGACTCTCTGAACTTTGGCTAATTGTGCGGTCCGCGTTTCTTTTTTAGCTTGAAATGCGACTCTCTGAACTTTGGCTCTAGCATAGCTTCTGCGGCCGCACAATAATTATGCAGTCCGCACTTTGCACTGGAACTATGTTAAATTTCCTTCACATTCTAGGCCGCAGATGAAAATCAGCGGTCCGCACTTGAGCTTCTGTGCCTGATTTTTGTTCTTGAGTTTAGATCACTCCTTCTTGAGTTAGATTTCATCTTAGTGGCTCATTTTCCAATAATCCTAAAATCAAACATATTTCATCAGTTTTTTGGAATACAATTAAACATTTTAAAACTAAAATGAAAACTAAAAGGTGCTAATAAGTAGTCAAAATCCCCACTTATTAACTCCCTCAAACTTAAGCTTTTGCTTGTCCTCAAGCAAATAAGGTAATTTCCACCTCCATAAGATAGTAGCTATTCCAGCTAATCTAAGGTGAATCAAATACACATCAATTGGGACCAACAATTACCCACAACACTTATGAATTATCAACAAGGAAATGATTTGAAGTTTTAAGCACGAATAGTTTTAATGTGACACTTGAGCATCAAGAGTTTACTTTACTCGTCAAGGAAGTTCGCTCTTTCGTGTAGGTCATTGTGGATCCCAAACTCCTCCTCCTCTACTCTTCGTTAGCATATATCACTTAATAATGTAGCACTCAATTCAAGGATTTGGGAAAGTTCGTTCATCTCTCTCAAAAGAATGTCACAAGTACAACTCTAAGTACCATATGCTTGCCCCTTATGTAAATCACCACTATTGTAAGTTCACTCGGCTTGAAATCACGTAGGGCTTTTTCAGAATGCAATGAAGGCTTTTGGACTAAGGTAGGAAATATTGGAATAGAACGAGTTCATCTTTTCTTAAGCACTCCATTTTCTCTTTTTGGCTCAAGCTTTTCAAACTTTTGAGGCATTTTCTTTTTACTTAGGGAAATTAGATAGACTTAACATCACTTTTTCTTGGTCATGATATTCATTTTCTCCTTCTTTGTTTTCTCCATGCTTTTCATCGTTGCTTTTCTTTGAATCCCTTCAACTTTTCAACTTATTCACTTTCTTTTTGAATTTTTCTTTTGGTCTTTCTTTCTTTTTCTTTGTCGTTCCTTTTCTTCATTTCTTTTCTATTTTTGTACCTTGATACCACTTTCAAACTCCTGTCTCTCCCCCAAACTTATATTTTAGCCAATTATTTCTCAAGAGTGTTAAGGAAAGCTCAGGTGCCAAGCGAGGGTCACTACAAAATGGGTTAAGGATTGTAACATGGTTATCATATGAGAAAGGTTTTAGGCTCAAAAGTGTTGACTAGAGATAAAAACATTGGTGAGCCATGGAAAATTTCAAAACGGGTTAAGAGAACCTATAATCACTTCTCAAGCCAAGCAAAACTTAAAATTTCGCCTAGAATCACATTCGGGACAAGTTCTAGACCAATCGCACGGGTACTTGGACTTGCAACAAAATATCTCACCTCTCACACATCTGGATTTCAAAAGGGATAGAGTAGAGGTCCCATAAAAACCATATTCGAGATTGAAAATCACTAATGGTTCAACTAAACCACTCGATGATTGCTTAAGTCAACACAAGGGTCAAAAGGTCACTAACTAGAGCTATTTCTTTCCAAGCACTTGTTTTTAATCATAAGCATGTAGTTAATTCTATTGATACCAAGTGAAGCATGCTTGACTCTTCTAGTTCGACTCAATTAGGTCCTCTTATTCATTATTACTACTGTTCTTACCTAAATATAAAAAACAGACTCTATCTCTTAAGAAGTTTGTCACGCCATCCATCGTTGGGAAGAGTCACCTGGTTCACACAAAAACCACCTTTGGAAAGAACCGTGACATTAAGAAAACCAAAGTCTTATTGATCACTTAAACATGAAAAGAAATTATTAAATTAAAAAGAGGCTATTAAAGTAAATAAGAAAGTAAATAAGAATCTATTAGACTAAACATTGACTACTGAGAAAATAAAATAAAGAAGCTATGAAGTAAACAATTGAAAGCATAAATGAATATACAAACTGAGAAAGGGAAAGAGAATATACACATCAATAGAGAGAGAAGAATATGTACATAATGAAAATAAAGAGAGAATGTTATCAGTTATTACAGGCCAATGTCAAATGTCAAATCAAATAAGCTCCACCTCTCTGAATAAAAATAAGCATTGTCCTCAATGCTTAAAAAAATAAAAACAAGGAAGGGAAAGAGAAGAGAGGACTCCCTATGTGGTCTCTGTGTCCATAGCAACATCACCTCCCTCAGGCTCCTCCAATTGGATCTCATCATCCTCTGCCCGGGGAGTAGCTGGGTTGGTGAACATCTATAGCACTGCCTCAACAGTGTGGGCAGCGAAGTCTTGCTCCTCAGACTGGCCAGCTAGTGCCACCAGTGCTGCTGCGTCTGCGGGTACTACTGGATCTATCTTCATCAGTAAGTCAAACGGAAGATCTTCAACGACTACTATCTGGGTCACCTCTCGTCTCAACTTGTCAACTAATTTCCTTGAAGCCTGGGATTTCCTCATCTTCTTCACCTGCTTCCCAAGCTCCTCAATTTCTCCCCCATGCGCCACCAAAGTGTCCATGATGGTCTTATGATTCTCCAATATCTTCTTCAAAGTTTTCTCCACTGTCGGAGGAATATGGGGTGTTGGGGTAGAAGTCTGTGCTGCAACAACACTGGATAGGTCAGCACCTGGGAGACTCGCAGTGCAGAAAGTGGATAAGTAGAGGAGGAAGGAACTGATGCTGATGGACTTGAAGATGGAGGTGGAGGCATGGCAGTTGTACCGGTGGAAGGCCCGGCTGCTGCGGAAGGCATGGCAGCTGAATCTGTAACTACCACCAACGGCTCTTCAGACTGGCCTATGGTAGTAGTCGACTTACCCTTGTTCTTCGGGTTCCTCAGGTCCTTCAGAGAGTACCAGGTGAAGGGCTTCTTAGCCTGAACCTTCGTATCAAAGTTCTTGGGCTCCACGCCCGCATCTGTAAGATACTCCGTGTTAGTGTTGGGATACGGATAAGAGCTTTCACCCTGCTTGACAACCAGAAACATGTTGTCCAACATGATGGCACCACATTGATTGGGTACCCGACCATGATGGAGGCAACTAGGGCTGCCTGAGGGACTGGGAGATTGTTTTCATTCTGGCTTGGATCTATTCGATTGCACACAAATGTCTGTCAACCTTTTGCTTCAAAGTTGAGGGTGTTCCGCTGAATGGGAACCCCTGTTGTGATCTCTATGATGGTGGTGGTCTTGGAGATACCAATATCTCAACTAGCCAATGTCGAGCCGCATCACCCATTGCAAACTTCTCTAAATACTGCACCGACTCCACATCCTTGAGCCCCAAATGAGTGTTCAGGGTGCTCTGATCAAATCTTACTTTCAAGTTCCTCACTTTAGTCACCTTATTGATATGTGCCACATTGGCGTAGAATTCTCGGACTAAGTGCTCCTTGGCATCCGCCACACTTTGAGTGAACCATGTCCACCCTTTTCTCTCCCGAAATTGTTTTGCACATTTAGATTGTACCTATCCAAGTCTTTCAAAATAAATTGAAAGTCAAGTGTGAGCGATCACTGAGGCCACCACTCTCGGAACTTGCTGAAAGCTGCCAGGCTCACAAATTTGTCTTCCCAAACTTCCTTCTTCTTCGACCTCTCGAGGACGACTGGTATCACCCCCTCGATCGACATCCTGAATATGATCATCATCATCAATTGTGAATGGTGCGGTGGGGGAATGAGTAGATGAGGATTCTGAACCCTGAATGTCATCTTTCGAACCCTCAGAAGTGCTTGCTGAGGTGGAAGGCTCATTTTGGAGCTGGTATTTCCCTTGAAACTGTTGTGGCTGAGATTGAGCATCAGGTTGTTCTTCCACAGAGTGGCCATCTAATGCATCCCTAGACGAGATGTATGAGCTTGATTTAGAGGTCTCTGCAGCTCTACCTCACCAGGCGGTTGCCTTTTTGGATATCCCTTTTTGCATAGAGAATGGTAGGGTGCCCCTGCCTCGGGAGGGTTCACCCCTCCCCTTGGATGTATCATCGCGTCCCCAATATCTAACCATTGTCTGCAATACATAATAATAGGAATCAGTTACAGTTCAAATTCGTAGTATCGGACAATTTCAGACAAAATAGTATGCAGGTTGGAGAAGTGCGGTCCGTACATTTTTTAGTGCGGCAGTAGATGGGCTTGTGCGGACCGCACAATTTAGAAGTCTGTCCGCAGTGTTGATTCTGCGGTTCGCACATTTTTATAGTGCGACCGTACAATTGAAATTCGGTACGCACTTTTGAGTACGGCTGCACAATGCAAGCTCAAAAATCACAACTCTCTGAAGACAATTTTGAGTATGACTGCACAATGCAAGCTCAAAAATCACAACTCTCTGAAGACAGAGAATTTCTCGATCTGCGTCCGCACACACTTTTTTGCGGCCATGTTTCAATTTCAGCGGACTACACAAGTTTAAGTGCGGTCCGCACAATCATTTCACACCATATTCCCTAGCCTAATGATCTGCAGACCGCACAATTCCTTGTGCGGCCGCACAATTCAAAATTAATCGGCAGTCAACTTAGAGTTTCTAATTCATGCACAATTTATACATGGTGGTAGCAAGTTAGACATGATACATAGTTTACCCATCCCCCAAATAGCAAATAGGAAGTTACCCAAACAATTTTAAGCTCACATGATGATGAATTTTGACATTAGGCCTAAAAATAACTAAACTAATTACAAACAAAATTAAGAAAATTGAAAAATTTAAAGATGAATTGAACATAAAGGTAATGTAGTGATGCAAGGAAGAATCAAAGATGATGAAATGAGTGTGAGATACGTGAATCAATTGAGTGTACTGTGCTTGCTTTTGTGTTAATTGTTCAGAGTTCGTAAAGTTTGAACAGTACTGAGGAGGCTACTATTTATAGTTGACCGATTAGGGCAAGAGTTCAAAGATGAGTGCGGCCGCCCAATTTCATGTGCGGTCCACACTCATTTACCTGTTGCACATTACCCTTTTGTTGATCTGTGGCCCACACATTTTTTAGTGCGGTCGCAGATTTTTGTGCGGACCGCACATTTTCTTGTGCGGTTGCACTTGGGCAATTTATCTAATAGCAAACTTCAGAGAGTTTACAATTTTTGATCTCCAGTTGTGCGGCCGCAGATCCCTTTCTGCTGTGGCCTTCAAAATCGTGCGGTCCGCACAATAAATGTGCGGTCCACATTTTTTTTCAAACTTAGCCATTTTTTTAGAGCACAGTTCCTGCAAAGAACACTCATTCCTGCAAAACACTTCAAAACCAGTTAGCACAAAATAAGACCTATCTAAAGAAGAAGAAAAAGAAAAAGATACATGGATTTCCTCCCAAGAAGTGCCTGATTTAACATCACAACATGACGCATATTACTATCATCACTTGAAATGAATCACTGCCACGATGTGGCCATCACCAACTTTTCCCAGATAGTGCTTCACCCGGTGACCATTTACCCTAAACACTTCATCATTTTTATTCTTATAGTCCAATGCACCAAAGGGTGTCACACTCTCAACCTCAAACGGGTCACTCTATTTAGACTTCAACTTTCTCGGAAACATCCATAACCGAGAATCGAACAACAACACAAGATCACCTTCTTTAAACTCCTTGTTCCGAATGTACTTGTCATGGAGGTACTTCATCTTCTCCTTGTATAAGGACGCGCTTGTATATGCATGGTACCGAAATTCATCTAGCTCATTCAATTGTGCCACCCTTAAGTTGGCGGCGACATCCCACTCAAGATTTAGCTTCTTCAAAGCCCACATGGCCTTGTGCTTAAGCTCCACCGGAAGGTGACAAGCTTTGCCAACCACCAACCGGTATGGAGACATCCCAATCGATGTTTTGTAAGCCATCCTATAAGCCCATAAAGCATCATCAAGTTTCTTTGACCAATACATCCAGTTAGCATTCACTGATTTTGACAAAATACTCTTGATCTCCCGGTTGGAGACTTCCACTTGTCCGCTTGCTTGAGGGTGATAGGGAGTCGTGACTTTGTGAGTGACACCATACTTGCTAAGTAAGGTGTCAAAATCTTTTTTGCAAAAATATGCGCCCCTATCGCTTATGATGGCCCGCTGAGTACCAAACCTTGTGAAGATATTATTTTTCAAAAATGCCACCACACTTCTTGCTTCATTGTTGGGTAGAGTAACGACCTCAACCTATTTTGACACATAATCCACCGCTACCAAAATGTAGGTGTTTCCACAAGAGCTTACAAACGAACCCATGAAATCAATACCCCACACATCAAAAATATCAATTTTCAAGATGGTGGTGAGGGGAATCTCATTTTTCTTTGAAATCCCACCGGTCCTTTGACATTCATCACAATTCTTGGCTAGATCACTTGCGTCCTTGTAGAGAGTAGGCCAATAGATCCACAACTCAACACTTTGGCCGTCGTTCTTGCTCCACCATGGTGACCATCATATGGTGAATAATGACAAGCCCCAAGAATTTGAACGTGTTCCTCCTCCGACACACATCTTCTAATCACGCCATAGGTACAAATCCGGAAGAGGTACGGTTCATCCCAATAATAGTCTAGCAATCCCGTTTGAGCTTCTGCCTTTGGTTTGAAGAGAACTCATTCGGTATAATGCCACTCACAAGACAATTTGCTAAATCACCGAACCATGCATATAGGTCATTAAAATGTCTAGAAGTTGCTCGTCAGGGAAGGAGTCATTGATTTCAAGTCCGTCATTTGGCCTCCCCTCCTCCTCCAAGAGAGACAAGTGGTCTGCCACTTGGTTTTTACTGCCTTTGCGGTCTTGGATGTCTAGATCGAACTGTTGCAATAAAAGCATCCATATCATTAACCGAGACTTTGAATATTTCTCGCTCATACGGTACCGAAGTTTCGCATTATCCGTATGGACAATCACCTTTGTACCCATCAAGTACGGGCGGAACTTCTCCACAGCAAAAACAAATTAAGGAGCTCTTTTTCAATCACAATATAATTGACTTGGGCATCGTTCATGGTCTTACTAGCATAGTAGAACAGATGAATATCTTGTTGATACGTTGCCCCAAAACTGCTCCAACCGCCACATCACTGACGTCACACATGAGCTCAAAAGGCAAGCTCCAATTCGGGGCGGTGATAATAGGAGTAGTTGTCAACTTGAACTTGAGAAATTCAAATGCTTTCATGCAATCCTCATGGAAATGGAATTTGGCATATTTCTCCAAAAGCTTACACAAGGGGTTCACCACTTTGGAAATATCCTTGATGAAACGCCGGTAGAACCCCGTATGACCCAAGAAATTCCTCACTCCCTTCATGGATGTTGGAGGTGGAAGTTTAGAAATCACCTCAATCTTAGCCTTGTCGACTTCAATGCCATTCTTTGAGATCTTGTGGCCAAGGACAATGCCTTCCTCAACCATGAAATGACAATTCTCCCAATTGAGCACCAAATTCGTCTCTTCACATCTTGCCAATAAATTATCCAAATTTGCCAAACAATCATCAAAAGAATTCTCGACCACCGAAAAGTCATTGATGAAGACTTCAAGGAAATCCTCCACCATGTCCGTGAAGATAGCCATCATACACCTTTTAAAAAATGTCGGTGCATTGCATAACCCAAATGGCATCCACGAGAATACGAAAGTACCATAAGGACATGTTAAAGTAGTATTGTAGCCGAAATACCCATCAAGGAAACAATAGAAAGCAGGGCCGGCCAATCTATCAAGCATTTGATCTAGGAAGGGAAGTGGGAAACGATCCTTCCTTGTGACTTTGTTGAGCTTGCGATAGTCCATACACACTCTCCACCTGGTCATCGTTCTTGTAGGAATAAACTCATTCTTGTCATTCGTAACCACCGTCATGCCCCCTTTCTTTGGGACACATTGCACCGGAAAAGTCCGCGAACTATCGGAAATGGGGTAAACATCCCCGATATCTAACCACTTGATTATCTCCTTTTGGAAAACCACTTGCATGGCTTCATTGAGTCTCCTTTGATGTTCAATAGATGGTTTGGCACCTTCTTCAAAATTAATATTGTGCATGAAAAATGCAGGGCTTATCCCTCGAATATCCGCCAATGTCTATCCAATAGCCTTATTCCTCTTTTGTAGCATCGCCAATGTGAAGTCTACCTGTACGTTAGTCAAACAAGAGGAAAGAATAACCAGTAAAGTAGAACAAGGGCCAAGGAATTCATACCCGAAATGCGGAGGCAATGGCTTTAACTCCAAAGTGGAAGGATCCTCGATTGAGGGCTTTGTTGGAGGAGTCTTCCAATTTTCAAGATCCAAGGACAATTTACAGGGTTCATAAGTGTAGGACCCTAGTCCTTGCAACGAGTTCACGCATTCCACATAGCCATCCGTCTCTTCATCATCAAGGTTAAGCAAAACGGCCTCCAATGTATCATCAACATTCATAGTGGCACTAGTATCATTAATAATCACATCGGTCACCAAGTCCACAAACGAACACACTTCATTGCTATTTGGTTGCCTCATAGATTTGCACACATGGAAAACCACCTTTTCATCACCCACCCGGAAAGTGAGTTCACCGGCTTCCACATCAACAAGAGCCTTCCTCGTAGCAAGAAAAGGTGTACCCAGATTAATCGGCACGTCATAGTCCACTTCACAATCAAGAAACACAAAATCCACCGGGAGAATGAATTTATCAACACGAACCAACACATCATCAATTATACCCAACCGTTTCTTCATGGTACGATCCGCCATTTGTAATATCATAGATATGGGTCTTGGTTGCCCAATTCCCAAAGTCTTGAAAACCAAATAGGGCATCAAATTGATACTTGCCCCAAGATCACAAAGAGCTTTAGCAAAGTTGGCACTTCCAATGGTACAAGGAATTGTGAAAGCGTCGGGATCTTCCGATTTAGGAGCTATTGAATGCATAATTTCACTCACTTGATGAGTCATCCTTATAGTTTCACAATTCATTGTCACCAAGTCCTTCATGAACTTTGCATAACCTGGAATTTTATCCAAAGCTTCAACTAGTGGAACATTAATAGATAGACTCTTCATCATGTCAATGAACTTTTTGAATTGATTCTCGCCATTTTTCTTGGCAAGCCTTTGAGGGTTTGAAGGAGGAGGCCTTGGCATTGGTGCCTTAGCCTTTGGCATTACCGAATCCGGTAAGTCAACAATGTGCTCCCTAGATGGGTTCACTTCCTCTTGAGTCTCCTCCACATTGTCATCAATATCAATTCTTACTTCATCAATTGCTTGCACCAAATTGTTCGGGATCTCATTTTCTTGTACCACTTGCTCATCACCCACAATTTTCCTTCGACTTGAGGTGGGTTTATCCCCACCTTTTTCACTCCTTTTAGTAATGGCCATGGCATGTCTGGTGTTGTTCCCATCCTTTGGGTTCACCACCGCGTCACTTGGTAGTGCCCCCTCAGGACGAGTGTTTAAATTTTGTGAGATTTGCCCCAATTGAACTTCCAAATTGCGAATTGAAGTGTTGTGAGAGGCTAGTTGAGCATCAAAGTCGGAATTCTTCTCCATAATTTGTTTGAACATGTTCTCAATTCGCCTCATCTCATTGTTGGAAGATCTTGGACCATCGTAAGGAATAAGGAGTCGGGTTGCGCGGTTGTTGATGCATCGGGGGCCTTTGAAAGCCCGACCCCTGATTTTCTTGGTTATTGTTCCATCCCCCTTGGTTGTTGCCTCCCTAATATCCTTGACTATTTCCACTCCAATTGCCTTGGTTATTTTGACCATTTCAATTTTCTTGATTGTTTTGATTGTTCATATTCCCTTGGTTGTTACCACCATTCCAATTACCTTAGTTGCTAGAATTCCAATTCTTTTGATTACCATGAGGTCGCCATTGTTATTGATTCGGGCCTTGAGAGTTGTTTCTTTGCCCTTGGAAGTTGTTCACATATTGTATTTCCTCCTCTTGTTCATTGTAAGATTCATCTTGATCAAACCCATTATCTTCTTGCACATAATGTTCCGCACGGTTTTGTACTTGAGGATGTTGATACCCAATTTTTCCCATATATATTTTAAAAATACATATATACTTTCATAATAGTGCATGATCATCAACCAATATTGTTTCATAATTTTCGGTACTTTTTAGAGGACTTTTAATCAATTTATTCCAGCATTTTATTATCTAAATAATTACTAATTGCATTACAAACAATTTTATAATAATTTATTACTTAATTTTTATCATTTGTATTTATATTGAGATTTAATAATTTTATGCATAATTATATTTGTATCTTTAGGCTACAATTGCAATAACTTTGCAATAATAGCCCATATATGCATAATTACATTATTTACACGAAAAATAACTTCTTATATTTTTATAATATTAAGTAATTATTTTAAATCATTTCCATATACAAATAGTATTTTTTTTTATCATTTTATAAATTATTTTATTAATTTAAATGGGTATTTAAAACATAGCCCCTTTTAATTGATTTTTCGGACCTACCCTAGCCCAATACCCTATCCAGCCCAATAACCCAATACCCAATACACTAACCCAACTACCTATACCCATACCCCGTCCAATTAAACCTGCCCCCACCTAAAATCTAATCCTGGCCGTTGATCTCAGAAGATCAACGACCTTAAATCCTCCAACCCTTTTTAATATACCAAACACCTCTAAACCCTAATTCATTCGCCTAGTACGCCGTCTTATGATACTCTCATCTCCTCACCTCTCTCACCTCCTCAAACCCTAGCCCGCCGTCACATTTTCCGTTTTTGATTCATGAGATTCCCCCTTGATTCCCTGCCTTATTTGACTTTGTTTCTCTACTGGCTACCCGATCGTGATGTTACTTGATTCATTTGACTCAAATGGCAAGTGAATCTCAAGAGACTCGAACCTGCTATGGTTCAAAGTCTCTCATATCTTGGCTATTTCGTCTATGTTCATCCTGATACCTGTGAGTACGAATATTTTCGTATCTTAGGGTTTCAAATCTCTGGTTCAAACTAGATTTGGTTCAAATTCTTTTTATTTTTATGAATCTGGCTATTTATTGGTCAAATCTGTTTAGATCTTTTCAGATCTGAAACGATTTTATGTTCGTTTTGGTATTTCTCTTTTTTTTTTAAAAAAAAAAATTTCAATACTTCTGTCTCTATATTTTCTAGTCCTTTCTTATTATTATTTTATGATCGTGTTTATTTACCCTAAAAACTAGGGTTTCGATTTCAACTAATTTTTTCCAAAATTGTTTTTAACCTTTAAATATTTTCGTCTCTGGGTATCTGTTAGGGTTTCCTTATTTATTCTGACTGATTTTACTTATTTTATGTCTTTGTATTTCTGCATATTTTCTTAGGGTTCCGATTATTTAATTGTTCTTTTACTATTTCTGCCCGTTTGTTTTAACCCAGGCGATTAATTGCTTACCTAAATTAGGGTTTGAAATTAGTCGTTCCTTTAGTGCTGGTGTTTCCTTATTAGACTTTACATGTTCTTACCTTATTCCAGTATGTGATTAATAATTTGTGCTACTTCCCTTAACTTAAACTTACTGGCCTGATTTTATGTTCAGATTATTGAACTCGGCTTCTAATTGATTTTGGAATTATTTCTTACCTTATTTAACCTAGTACTTGACTACTAATTGATTCTATATAAGGTTTGCCTTAAATTAAGTGGTACTAGCCTGACTTTACTCGATTCTGTCTTGTTAATTGATTCATGCCGATCTTAATTGATTGTTAAATTATTTTCATACCTTATTTGTGTATGATTGGTTCATTATCTTATTTGTTTACTTTATTAAGTGCTATTTAAACCCTCTTCCTCACTCCCTTTAGGACAACTCTACAACTCTCGAACTCTCTGTTCTCACAAAAACTTAAGCTCTCTCTTTATTCTCTTATTCTGATTTATGCAATAAGTGGCTATTATTTGGTCGGCTGAAAGCCAAGGCCAAATTCTCTGGAATTTGAATGCTATTGCACTCTTACCTGCTTTCTTCTCAACTGGTATGCCTTAACTCTTACTATTATGTTCTATATGCTTTATTCGATTAGTCTGTTTCAATCCTCAGCATGATTCTGCTTTCTATGTGACTATATGATCCCATTTAGTAATAATGATAAACTAAGTTACTTCAATAATATGAACCCTTTCCTAAGTTAGTTTTAATGTTCAGTCTGTCTCTTGTTCTGAACTTTGCCGAATACTGTAAGCATGCAACCAAATATGTTTGTGGCTTAATTCATGTATCCTGTCTGTTTAATTCAAGTATTTTTGCCTCTATATTAAAGCCATGATTGTTTTAAATACTAGTATGATTATCTAGCCTAATCAGATGCCAATCTGTTTCAACTATGTGCTGAATATGAACCTGTTTGTTTCTTGGTGCAGATCTTCCTGTAACTCTGTATTCTAAACTTGCTTTCTTCTAAAATTGAACTATTTTAAAACCTGCCCCATTACCCTTTATGCACTGGTTTTCAAACTCTTACTCTTAGTTATTTAGGTTCTCACCACCCCCAGTGTGAGCATTGCCTAGGGTCCTTGAGACTCCTCCGAGCTCTGACACATCGGGGTTGGTCTTCCAATCTTTTATGAGCTATTTTCTGAATGTGGTTCTGGTGTGAGCATTTCCCGGATCCCTGAGGCCCTTGGGAACTTTGACACATTAGAAACCTAATTTTATGTTCCATGGATGGATCACTACTATGCTCCAGAGCTATTACGATTGAAGGCCTGGTTCTCAGGTTTAGATTGGGCCTATGAAGGCTCCCTATAGTGTAATTGCTACTGTTATGTTATTCATTCAATATTCTGGGTTGTAGTAATCTCTTTAATAACAGATTTGGGGTTTATTAGTAAAAGCTGGGGGGGAGGGGGAGGGGTTCCTATATCTTTGTTAAAGTCGGGTAGAAATCATGCCTATAGGTTTAATTATGTTGACTGAATCATGTGAGTGCCATACTTGTTTAGAGATCCTGCCGATAGGATTTTTCCGATTGTTTGATTCTGTATTTTTACATTTGCATACTAGAGATCCTGTTTATAGGCTTTTCCGTTAATTCTGCATTAGAAATATTGTTCATAGGATCTTACACATATTTTTAATCCAATGTGCATTAGTGACCATGTCTATAGGATCCTATTTGTTTGAAATAATGATCTTTCCTGGCAATCTACTTAATATCTGCCTATATGCGTTAATAGATATCATGCCTATAGGGTGAAATCAGTCTCAAACCTAGAAATTATGCCTATAGGATTTAAAACTAATAGATATCATTCCTATAGGGTGAAATCAGTCTCAAACCTAGAAATCATGCCAATAGGATTTAAAGCTAATAGATATCCTGCCTATAGGTGAAATCAGTCTCAAACCTAGAAATCATGCCTATAGGATTTAAAGCTAATAGATATCATGCCTATAGGGTGAAATCAGTCTCAAACCTAGAAATCATGCATATAGGATTTAAAGATAATAGATATCTTGCCTATAGGGTGAGATCAGTCTCAAACCTAGAAATCATGCTTATAGGATTTAAAGCTAATATATATCATGCCTATAGGGTGAAATCAGTTTCAAACTTAGAAATCCTGCCTATAGAGTTTAAATCAACTTCAGACTTAGAAAGAATGCCTATAGGATTTAAAAGGAATAAAAACCTGTCCTTATGAGTTAAAATAGGTGCTACACTTAGAAATCCTATCTATAGGCCTGTAATTAATAAGCTCGTAGAAATCATGCCTATAGGATCCTGTTGGTCGACTCTGAATTCGTTCTCTACTGTCAATCACTTAGGCAATATATTTGTAGGACTTAAAAATGATTCTGGATTTATAATTGTGACATATTACTGCCTGAAGTGCCCAAATTCATGCTGAATAAAATCAGTAGGCAAACAAATAGGTCTTAATGCTCGCCTTAATAAGCTGTCTCTGCATTCTGCTTTCCCACATAGATATCCTGTCTATAGGATTTCAAAGTAATAAAGTTTGCGTGCTTTTGTTGTCTATGTGCGGAGGTTAATATGAGCCCATACTTTTTCCTTATCTGAAAGTCCTATCTGTTATTGTTTGTCACCTAGATTTCACATTTCTAATATAGGTTGGCCTAGAACTATCCCAAATAGAGGTCCTAATGCCTCCAGGGCCATAAGTAAGGGACGGGTAGTGCACGCATAAGGAACAAGCTAGAAACTGCTAGAACGCTTAAGTAACAACTTAAAGATAGTAATTGGGTAGTAAGGAGATGATAGTCTATGCATTAATACTATGAGTGATACCCCAACTTGAGGAATTCACAAAGTATTGTATGGAATGATCCTATATGCTAAAAAACTTAGGACCCCCTATACTCCTGTTTAGAATAAATTGGATATCACATCTGGTCAAATTGTTTTCTTCTCTTTTTTTTAGACTAATTCACTTAATTTAAGTTCGGCTGGGACCCACCGTTGTGGACCTCGAGGGGTTAGAAACACCTTCCCCTCAAGGTAATTTGAGCCCTTACCCGATCTCTGGTGATGGAAACTGGTTCTATGAGTTAATTGCTCTAGGTGATCTAACACACCTTAATCCGTTAGGTGGCGACTCTCTCAATTCCGTACCCTCTCAAAAGGAGTTGTCCCAAAAATGTCAAAACCCGATTTCGCGAGAAAAAGGGGGCTCGACAGAGGACCCTTTTGCCTTCTCTTGTTTACCATCATATTAAATCCCTCTATTGCATTGACTTGCTTAGGACCTTGCACTTGTTGAAGTTGAGCCTTGGCTAATTGATTCATTGTGGTGGTCAACTCGGCAATTGCTTGCCCATGATCATGAAATTCTTTATGTAGGTGAATCACGTTTGGATCACCTTGAGGAACATTTGCTCTACTTTGCCATGCCGAGGAAGTATCCACCATTTCATCTAATATCTAACAAGCTTACGCATATGGCGTTGTCATGAAATTTCCACCGCAAAGTTGGTTGACCATGCATTGATTGGTAGTATTGATCCCCTATAGACAGTTTGTTGAATCATAGCCTCCGTCATGTCATTGTTTGGGAACTTTTTCACCACAATTCTGTACCTCTCCCATATCTCATGCAAAGGCTCATTGGGTTCTTGTTTAAATGTTAGAATCTCGTCTCTAAGAGTATCCATATGCCTGGGAGAAAAGAACTTGGAAATAAATTTCTCCGCCAATTCATCCCATGTACAGATGGAATGGTTTGACAACCTTTCTAACCAATACAAGGCTTCCCCCGTAGAGAGAAAGGAAATAGCCTCAACCACAAAGCATCCTCAGACACGTTTGTCTATTTACTTCCCCGACAAGTGTCCACAAACCCCTTCAAGTGTTTGTACGCATTTTGATTCAGAGCCCCGGTGAAGAATCCCCGTTGCTCTAGCAATGCGAGCATAATATTTGTGATTTGAAAGTTTCCCGTCCTAATCCGAGGCGGGACTATGGCACTTGCATACCCTTCATTCGGCAACACCCGATGTGGAGCCGCTCTTGGTGGAGGTGGGGGTAGAACGGGAACATTGTCTTGAGGCGGTCGACCTCATATATTTGCTTGAGGTTCAAGAGGAACCTCTTCAACTTGGTCATCTTCTACGTCCACATCCCCCAATGGCATGTTTCCGAGAGGATCATTGTTTTTGAGAGCCATTGTTTCACCTACAATTGTTTCACAAAAAATATTAGTAACACATAAGGAAAAGAAGACAATTTACACACAAAACCAAATATATAGCTAAATCCATTTTTAGTTCCCCGGCAACGGTGCCAAAAATTGGTCTCGTCCAAGTCACACCTCTATTCGAGGTTATGAGTCAATTGCAATAAGAATACCCAACAAGGAGTCGGGATCGAATCCACAAGGAGTTGAGATGAGAATTAGTAGTATATATTTGGATAGAGCACGTGAAGTATCTAGATTGCACTTCCACAAGTATTATTTTGTTTGTACTTCTAAAATTACGCTACGGATTGCAATTCTAAGATATAAAACTAGAGAATATTGTTTTTGGATGTTTTTCAAATATATAAAAAGGCCTAGGGCTATGACCTTCACCTAGGTGTTTGCCTAACGGGTTGTAAACTTTAAAGCTTGTTTTGTTAGTCCGGGTGTATTATAGCTATCAACACTCAAGTACCCACTCAATACCTCTCGGTAAGAGAGTGATTTTGCCCAATTTGGCTTTCTCAAGTCCAAATGGGTATTGAACAAAACAGTTGATAAAATGCTCAAGTCGGGTTTTACTATCTCTAGGTTCAACTCTTTAATTGGGACTACCAATCTCTTGATTTTATCTCAAATTCTTGTTAGCCAAGTTTTCCTAGACTAAGTCTCTCTTTCACAAGTAGAGACCAAGTCAAATACGCATGAACTAATGTTTGCAACTATTAATTCTACAATTAAAAGCAAGTTCAAAGCTAAATAATAAACACCCAAACCATAAACAAGCCCTAAATCAAACACCCATTAGGTTTACACACTAGAGTTGCGTCACAACCCTAGCTAAAAGTCTAGCTACTCATAATGGGTATAGAAGAAAATAAAGAAGAAAAGATGATAAAACTCATATTGCAAGATAAAAAGATAAAAATCCAATGTTAAATCACCAAAGTAAGCTAAAGTTGCCTAAAGTGGTAAGTAAAAATGGCTACAACACTTTCAATATTCAAAACTTGACCTAATTTCGTGAAAGTAGTCTATTTATACAAAGCTGGAATTTTCGGACAAAAATGCCCTTTTGGAAGTTCAGCGGCCGCACAATTCCATGTGCGGTCCGCACTTATCTTGAGTCTTGAGATGAGTTGACTTTATGGCCACACTATTTTGGATTTCGTCTGCATCTCTCATGTTCTGCGGTCTGTGCAATTCTTGGTGCGGCCGCACAGGACTCTTCCGCGGACCACACAATTTGGAAGTACGACCGCGTAGCTGACTTATGCGGCCGCACAATTATTGTGCGGTCCGCGTTTCTTTTTTAGCTTGAAATGAGACTTTCTGAACTTTGGCTCTTGCATAGCTTCTCAAGCCGCACAATAATTGTGCGGTCCGCACTTTGCTTTGGGACCGAATCTTTTCAGCAAGATTAGGGACACCTGCTCTTTGGTAATGTCTTTGCCTTTCACGGCGATGACGTAGTGAGTTATATGATCTTCGGTAACGGTCATTCCGTCGTCGATTCTGAGAAATGGGGTCAACTTGAAGGTCTTTTGTATGGCATGTGGGGCCGCTTCTTCCTTGTACGGCTGTTCCACGAACCTACCGATATCTCTTTTTGGCAATAATTTGGGAGCACCTGGTATTTTGTCTACCGTTCCTGGTGCTCCTCCATCTAATCCTTGAGCTCCTAGTTCTCGTTTTCCATTTCTTCCATTATTTTCAGCACGACGGCGAGGACGCTATCACCTGCAGTGTTAGTAATCGTATGAGTATTACCTGAATAGGGGGTTGGGTTGATCATCCTGTTCATTCCTGCTCTGTGCTGCGTGATCCCTCGTGTTTTCTACAGGCAGCACGGGGCTTGTTTGCTAATCATACTAACTAGAGTGTCAGTCAACCATGCTTCGAGGAGCTTTTTACACCGGGTGGTGCCCCTTCTCCCGCGGACGTAGAGGTCCCTATACCATTTGATTTGATCGTGTTGCAGAAAGGTGTAGGCGACTTCCCTCGTCCAAGGGAGGCCGTTGGAGTCACCTCCTCATCTTGGGTGTCATACCCTTCGTTGATGGCACTCATGAGGTTGAGAGGAACGTTGTATGTCGCCTTCATTCTGCTTCCCTGGTTATCTGCCATGGAGTTTTTTTGTATACACAGAGAAAACAGATTACCTTTGTCGTTTGTTAGATTAGTAGGTCACGTGAGCTATAGATCCAATGGAAACTAAAAACTTGACTGAGAAACCCACATACAGTGCCAAATTGTATGACCCAAAATTTAGATTTAAGTTTATACAATTAAATTTGTAGTGAAAAAATGGTTAATCTTAGTCAATATTAATGATAGATCAAGTGCATTTATGAAAAATATCACGCATGTACTATTGGATAGCAATAAATAATATCAGTAATGGAGTAATGAATGACTCAAGAATATGAAAGAGAAATAAATTTTAATAAATGACATTCAAGTAAAAAAATGAATAAGGGTCACCCGATAAAGGTGATATTCCCCAATAATTCTTCTGACAATGATGGATTCTGATAAATCTTTGAATATTCGGTTCCTTCTTGGATCAGGGAAGAAAAGATAGACAAAGATGTAAAAAATGTGAACTTTTTATGTATGTGATAAAGAGAGAATCTTCAGAGAATGTCAATATGTTGTTCTTTACAATGAATGTCCAGTCTCCTTCCATAACTACATATCTTTCTATTTATAAAGGTACATGAGCCACAAAATCCAATATAGTACAACTGGGAAGAATATTCGCTGGAATATTCTCTAGGGAATAGTAATCCTAGACTAGTCGTTACTGCTTTCTGAAAAGGAGTGCTCGTCCTCGTCCTCTATCGAGTCACTTCGACCTTGTTAACGACGCGTTGTCTTCTCGTGACGTCGACCCTTTGAGGTCAGTCTCTGTATCCTATTGACAACACGTGACAGTCTCCGAAGGCTTCCTTCATGTTGTTTTGATCAACATGTAACGTGATGTTTTTCTCCCGTACACACGTCATAAACTACAATTATTGAAGATTTTAGTAGAATAGAAGGAAGATTTTACTAGAATAGAAGATTACTAACTTGTAATCAATTATTATTGAGCCAAAAAAAAAAAAACCGACCTCCGAGGAATAGTTACGCCAGATGCACGTTGAAGTGCGGATTTTTAGATGACTTTCACTTTGCAAAAACAAAATTTTTGGAACCTGTAAAACCATTGAGTAAAATGATCTATGCCCTCCATGTGATAAAATCCTTTCTACTTCGATTCACCCATGAGAATGAGCAGAAAGAAACTTTTTTCCTAAAAAAAAGGAAGAAAGAAAGAGAAACCGTTCGGTTTTACTGCTGCCGTCAATCTTAGCAAAATTTTATTAAGGCTAACATGAAAGGAATTTGAAAACAACATCAAAGTCGCAGTTTAATGATGCAGTCTCAGTGCCAACTTGATAGTTAACCAGTTGCATCCGACGACAGATAGTCTTCAAAATAATTCCATAAAGCTACAGCAAATAGTGCTAGCTCGCCTAGTATGGACAAGTTATCGATTCTCTAAACTCAATATAAGCTGTAGACAGACTTGATAATTGTAGACTGTCTAATGATTCAAAAACAAGCAACTATGAGAGTGAAAAAATAATAAATGGTCATTTTCTTTTCCGCAATTCCATCTACATGAACTCCTCGTGACAAGAAAGTATATTATCCCAAAATTCACAGATGAATTCAAATATACATATCCCCTTCGCTTCTCAAAGCAAGTATACATATCCCCTTCGCTTCTCATAGAATAAGCAATAAACAATATCTTAATATGGTAAGATTAGTGTCTGTCCCTCACAAGCCAGGGGTTGGGTAAAACAATATACTTGACTTCCTAAAGGATAGAAGCCTATACTTCAGATGTACTGTGGGTTTACTTGTGTCAGAAAAGAATCCTCACAATTTCAGCAGCTCCGTAATCTACATATATTTTCTGATTAAGGAATGAACTCCCGAAGAACGCCTGACAGAGATGAGTTAACAAAACCCTGTCATGAAGCTATGCTAGCAATTGCAAAGCAAGGGACTCAACAAGTATGCCACTTTAAACGCCTTGTGCACTTCTCAGTCAAGTTAAATCACACTCCTGAACAAATGGCTCCTGCAAAACACATCACAGGTTACATCAAGGAGTCCAACAAATTGGTCCATCAAAAGAAACTTCATTCCATTTCCCCTGCTCCAACAAACTCAAACATCAACTTTCAGCTAGCTAAACAGTATATTTCATAGGAGATCATGGTGTAATCTGTCCAAGAATATACTGGTATAAACAGAGAGATATATAGAGACCTGATGACCAAGACGAGCAGCAGAACTTCCTGTCATCTACATGTTTGACATCGGCACCAATAAACCAGGACCCAACACTGACATCGTCATGTGCATAAGTACGGAGTAGGGATCTGCAATTAAAACCGGGCCTTACAATTCGATGAACGGGTCATCCACGCTCCATAGTGCTGAATGCAATGGTATGAGAACTCACCTATTTATTGAAATGTATCTAGCCAACGCTTGGGATATTACAAACAGCTCTGTGGAAGCATGACGGAAGTACCTACAAGAAAGAAGCAGAAAAGAAATTTGCCATTTCGGTGATCTTCTCATAATAGATAAATAATTTCCCAACTTACAAATACTAGGAAAGTTTGAAACAGATAAAAGTACACTAGTAAAGAGAGGAGAAAAAAAGAACTTCAGATTTGCGCAAAAACAATTATGTTACTTGAAAGTTGGCTTCAGCTCCAGGAAATACCATGATTAAGGTCCTGAAGCTAGGTTTTATGCATGTGTTCCCTCCCAAACCCCAAAAGAAAGTGTGTGTGGGTATGTATTATACACACACACACACACACACACTTTCTTTTGGGGTTTGGGAGGGAAGTGTGCATGGAGGCTTCAGATCTCCTGAGAAAATGCACAACCACTAGTTACTCTGTTAAGAGTAGGTGACAGTGACAGTGCAAGCAGTGAAATGACAACTCTGAATTATGTTGATTTGAAAATTTTGGCCTCGCAAGCAAAACAAGTAACTGGAAAATCAATCTATGCAGTCTAGCTTCAAGGGAAACATGCAGCAGAGCAGGAGCAGTTCTAATAATAAACAAAAAGGATATCAACCCTTTTCCAGTTATACTGATAGTCCTCTCATATGAGGAGTACAGCAAATAAATTAGAACTAGTGTAACACAGAGACGAGTGAATGCACTTCCTTAAGGGCAGCAGAAACTTACGTTTTCCCATCTCCAAATTTCCACCAATCTGGTTCATACCATTTCTGGCCCCTGTCAAAATCAATAAGATTGATCATATTCATAAAAGATGATCTCAAGCACCTTTATGCAACTGTTTCAGTTCAGAAGAATATTACCAATAGGCCGAGTTATTCAATGACACTTACTTCTCAGAGAAAACTTCGCCTGATTTCATGCACCCAATATATACACGAGGGGCACTCAAATATGACACAAGTGTATTTCCCAAGGAATCTGCACCATATTCGCACTTTATTGAAGCTTATATTAACTTGTTGACAGATGTTAAGAACAAGTATTTGCATAAGAATAGCCATATATTTTTTTTGGATGAAAAAGAAATTTTAGCAAGTTCTTTAGGTGGTCTTAGTAGTTAGCTTATAGTGCTTGCTGATCATTGTCCATACCAAGGTTTACAAAGACATTGTCATTGACTTTGGCATAGAAGTCAGCAGTCCAACTGTCTGCTGCATGTGCAAAAAATAGCTTTGTTTTCATTGGGAGTTCCTCGGGAGCCTCGACATGATTTTCCTGTCCAGAAAAATGCTATTGTCAGCTAAACACCACTATGCCTGACTGCATTTCTCAAGCTGGGAAGACTATTTGGGGCTTAACTACATTTTGTGGTTCAGACTCGTCAAAAAAGTATTTGGGTTTTATAGGAAATAAAGTTGCTGCTCACGTTATCCGTGCTGGTCATTGAACTATTCGTAATTGAAACGAATAATTAAATCAAGGGAAGATGAACGCATCTCGAGAAAACATCTTTGATACTGCCAAGTATACAATGAGAAAACACATATTTCACTCATTGGCTGGGAACCAATAACTGCCCCCATTACCAAGCACGAGGAAAATGAACTTACTGATAAAAAATAGAATATACTGATTTAACAACTCACAAGAATAAAAAAATCATTAGTTTGACTGTTTTCACTGTCAATGCTCCTGTCCAAGCTGTCTCCACGATTAGCACTGCAAATTGAGTGCAAACAAATGAACAAATTTGTACCTACTCGCAACAAAAGAGGTAATAACCATAAAGGAAATACCTTCTGCCAATGACAAAACGTGCAACAATGCCCTTCTCTTCCTCCATTTTTTTCAGAGCTGCACCTGAATGTATAACATTATGTGATAAGAAATACTTCGAGCAGATATGCAGATTCTAAACCTATAGGACCACGACATCAAGAATCTCACATGGAATTTCCAATAAATAACTTTCAAGTCAAACTAGAAGTGTTGGAATTATAAGTTCCCTACTCTGGAAAAATTCTCCGTCATGAATTCAGTATCCCACCTTTTCTTTCTAAGTCGTCCGAATATAGTTTCAATGTTACTAAAAGAGAAGTTCTACCTTGTTATATGATTAAACCAAAAAATTATATTGACAGGGGCGTAGTTATCCACTTCTCAATACAATGTTCTTCAACTATATTGTTGAAATTTTGGAAAGCTACAAGGGACTTCAACAAGCTCTCTCCACCCACTTCTCTCCTTTGTAAGGATTAAACAAATGTCCATTTTCATTTATCCTCTTACTAATCATGCCAAGACAAATTGTGGCATTTCATTTCTGGTGGAGGGGTAGAAAAAACACAGTATGAGAATCCAGAACATCATGATTTATGTGAAGATTGAGCAAGAAATTAGCAAGATACGTAATAAAAACTGATACTCTACCAGTTGACATCCATGCCTTCCTTATAGCGTCTCTCTCGTTCTTGCGCCCAAACTTTGTGAAAATTCCTATTACTATTGCTGGACCCTTTTCATTAGTTCTCTTCATATCTGATGATTGTTTGGAGACAAATCCTTCCTGTCTAGCAGCTGCCAGTTCCATCTCCAGGGCAGATAGTTTCTTCCTTTGCTCCCTAATAACCAAACATTCTTAATTAAACTAGTACACAATTTGTCAAATGCAACATCTATTAATACCAACAGAGAGAAGAAGACTTTGGAACCTGCATTCTATGATCTTTAATGTGTCATCCACAGATATTGCAGAGTGTCCCTGGAAATTAAGCAGAAATATTAATTTTCACATAAAGCGCAAAAATCAAAATTGAGCATTTGCTCAAGAATGGACGTCAACCGATGCTAGTAGAAGAGCATTTACTGAACTCGTTGCAATCCAGAGAATACGACTGCATATCTATCGCTAGATATTACTGCCTAAAATGCCAAACCTAATCACACCAGAAAAGCTCTTTCTTTGAATTTTACATAAGTTGAACACTAATCACATAGGCAGTTGGACAGTAATGATATTTCCTTCACAAGCCTCCCAGTCATCTGCTAAATGATACGTGCCAGACAAACTATTCTTATGCAACCAAATTGAGATTACAGCTCCAAGTTTACATCATAATCGAGAATCTGCTCAAGAATGGATGTAACCTGTTACTAGTAAAACATTTACTGTATTCATTGTCCAGAGCGGAAATCTGCACATCAGTTGCTACTATATATATTACTGCCTAAAATTCCAATCCTAATGAAAGCAAGGAGGTGTTTTCTTTGAACTTTACATGTTGAACACCATCACATTGGACAATAATGATTTTTCACCACAAGCTTCAAATGATCTACCAAATGACACTTATTCCAGACATGTTCTTCTTATATTACAAACTCGAGGCTGGATGAGACAATAGGGCAGTTGGTGCAATCACAACTACTATAATCAATTTGAACCATATGAATATTTTTTCTTCTTTCAGAAATAGATATCCATACTAAGTATGCAGTCAATGCTACAAAGTAATAGCGCGTGTTTCGTAATTAAGATCCTGGATCCGCCAAGTGGATCCTAATTAAAGAGCCATTACATCGACGAAGTACAACCGACATAACTCACATCACTCCAACATAACACTAAATCCAAAAATTAAAATCACTCCATGTCCAATAAAAAAATACTAAGAAATAATTAAAAAATGAAGTAAAGATTAAACATACCTGACCGGTTATTCTATCGAGCTCTTTTGTTAAGTAAACCCTGTTTTGTGCGTCTTGCCATAACCTGTAGCATTAACAACAATGTTAAATCAGTACACTCAAAAAACATTTTAGCGAGAAAATTGCCGGTGAAGTCAGGAAACTCACCGGCCGGCGACATAGAAGGAAGCCATGGTAGCGAACATGGCGAGCATGAGGGATGAAATTGGGGATCGCGCCCCCATTCCTGAGAACCGGGCATTGGATCCCCGGCTCTGCATTTTCCTTCTCAAATCTCAAACCCGGGAAAAGAGTTTATAAATCTGGACAATCCAACCGAACAGTAATGGAGTCCAATTGGTTCATTTACATTGACTCAGTGAGTCACGTTGTAGCTGAGGTTTCACGTGGCGTCTAAGGAAAGTTTTCAGTTCGGGTCTATGTTGATTTCAGAGCCAAGGGGGCGGTTATGTTCCGAATTTGGTTGGCGGGTCCCATTAGGACTATGTTTCATCTTATACTTTTTAAATAAATAGTTTTTCTGGGTGGATAGCTTTTTTTCGCAACAAATATAATTAAGAGCCCGTTTGGACGTAAAGAAAATTTTACGTTTTTTCGAAAAAATTTCACTTTTTTGGAATTTAGTGTTTAGCCATAAAATTTTTAATTTTCACTTGAAGATGAATTTTGAAATTTTTGAAAATTTAAAAAAACCTCAAAAAGTTATTTTTCAAAATTTTCACTCAAGTCACTCACAAAACGTCAAAAATAATCCAAAATAATATTCATGTCCAAAGACAACTCTAATTTTTAAATATTATTTTCACTTAAAAGTTTTTTTTTAATTTTTCTTTTTGTTGCAATTTTACAATTCTTATGTTCAAATGCCCACTAAGTCTCAGTTCCAAGTAAATTAATACTTTTTGTCCTAATATAGGAAAAATGTTGCATTGAGCAAATAAAAGTACTCATACCATTTATTTTTCATAAAACAAAAAAAATGAGAAAAGTAAATAGTTGAATGTGTAAATCAAGAACCTCAATTCTTCTCAATCTTCGACATGTACACAAAATTGTGCTATAAAATCAAGGTGTACTTATTATTTAAGCTAACTATAAAATTAAGTAGGAGTTTGGACATAAGTTTTGGAAATTTTTTTATAAAAAAAAAAAATTAAATATATATTTGTTTCTAGAATTAATTTAGTTTTTGGGAGATTTTTGAAAACCAAAACTTCAAATCCAAATATAGCTTAAGACCTCTTTTTGGGTCAAATCATGAGCCTTTGGCATTTTTTGGTTAAAAAAATGAACATGTCTGTATACGGTTAAAATCGGGCTCACCTGATTTTACTATTTGACCGAGGTCAGGGAGCTGCATCGAGGGTCGGCCCCGTAGTGGTTTAGACCGAAGCATGAAGACGAGATTCCGAGTTTTGAGATTCGAGATACCTGTTGAAATCGAGAGCAATAACGATCGAGACCAAATAAGGCAGACATCGAGCAATATCGAAGATAACATGATAACGCAAATGCGAGATATATGTAACAGGTCGAAGATCATGGCGAAAATCTTGGAACGGATCCAATCACGAACGACAATCTCGCTAATCATGGGATTTCCTTCTTTAATTAGAGTTATACCATAAGTAAAATTTCTCTACTATATAAAAAGGAGTTCCAATCATTTGTAAGGCATCATTCACAGACATCAAAGCAATATAATTCTCTTTCTCGCTTATATTCTTGTTCATCAGCTTGTTATATTTTTAAATTATTCTTGCACCAATCAGTTCGAGGGTACTCTAACTTGAGGGATGAGTTCCATTGAAACACTAGTTTGCTTTATTTACTGTTGATTACTATTATTAATCTTCATATTTATCACTTGGTGTTAAGTGAAATCACGTATCCTTAAAACCACATAATAAGTTTAATTGTTATCCAATTTTAAGGGTAAATAGTTTGGTGCCCACCGAGGAGCTAAGGATAATAGTGATTGCTTAATATCGATTCCGATAACACACACTACTTTATACTTGTTCTTGTAAGTGTTTTTATTTTCAGGATAAAATATGTCAAACTCACAAACAACACCCACATATGGTAACAACGACCTCAGATTTCACGAGAAAAATGACAATATAGCTGCCCCAGGGATCGAGGTGCCTTGGGCTAACCTCAAGGGAGTACCAGTTGCAAATCCCGTCGACGTCAGTTCACATATCGTCCTAAATGCAAATTTGGGCGTTGATCCCGAAGGTAGCGTACGCAGGGAAGGTCGATCTGATGGTCGAGGTACATAGAGCGGAGGGGACGGTGGAGTCAGCCTCCAATTGATATTCGAGATGCTACAGGCTCAACAAGCCGCTATAACACAACTACAAGATCAACATCGTGCACCAAGTGGAGTCGAATCTGAGCCTCCACTAGAAGTTGTTCACAGGGTCGAACCTGTACATGAGAGATCGAGCGCCAATGAATCGGGGAATGACCCCGCCATTATAAAAATGCTCGAGGAACTCACTAAGCGAATTGAATCAGCAGAAAAGAAAATTGAGGCAAACGATAAAAAGGTAGAAACATACAACTCCCGAGTTGACCAAATACTGGGGGCACCACTGATTTTGAAAGGTATGGACTCGAAGAAGTTCGTGCAGAAGCCGCCCCCCCCCCCCAAGTGCGGATCCGGAGCCCATTCTGAAGAAATTCTGCATGACGTAATCCCCAGGTACAATGGAGCCATCGATCCTAATGAGCATGTCACCTCTTATACATGCGCAATAAAGGGGAATAACTTAGAAGATGATGAGATCGAATCTGTTCTATTGAAGAAATTTGGAGAAACTCTGTCGAAAGGGGCAATGATATGGTATCACAATCTGCCATCTAATTCCATCGATTCATTCTCCATGCTTGCGGATTCCTTCATGAAGGCACACGCCAGAGCAATAAAGATTGCGACTAGGAAGCCGGACCTCTTTAAAGTAAGACAGAAAGACAACGAAATGTTGAGGGAATTTGTATCTCAGTTCCAGATTGAACACATGCACCTACCCCCGGTCATAGATGATTGGGCTGTTCAGGACTTCACCCAAGGTTTGAACGAACGAGTTCGGTAGCATCACGACAACTGAAGCAGAATTTAATTAAATATCCAGCAATGACATGAGCCGATGTGCATAATNTTATAGAAGGACCAAGTTCTTCTATGTGTTCCAACTCCTACAGTTTGCGGAATAATAAATGCGGAATTTAAAGAACACAATAATTTTACGTGGAAAACACCTGGCTCAAAAGGTGAAAAAACCACGACCTACTTCCCAGTAGGATTTTCCCAAACTCTTCACTGAATCAGTGAGCCAAGCAACATTTACAAAATAAACTCTTTTGTAAACCTAAGGATTAACTCTAACCCTTTGTGGTAAACTAGCCTCTAGATATTTGCGACAAATTTCAAGTTAACTATAACTTGAACACTCAGTACCTGTTACAATTGCTTCTAGATAAAGCTGAAAGGTACAATTTGTAATCACCTACTACAAATAAAATTGACTAAAAGACAACAAATTGAACTGGTTCTTCTAGCTGGTTCAAGTAGCTCCAGATTTGCACTCTCCAATTTGGCTCGAACTTCTTGCAAAATTTCTTCACGAATTTTACTCTCAATTCTTGATAAATTTCTGTTTTGTGCGTCTCTCTACAATAAGAACATTCTGCAATATACATAGGATTTAGCAGATAAGGAATTAACTAGAATCCTAATGCTACTCTTCCTTGGTGAAAGAGTTCTAGTTAATCTCAACTCCCTAAATCCTCCCTTATCTTGATTATGTTCTTACTGAATAAGGAGTCTGTCTCCTTATCAATTTGCAATCTTTTCGATTAGGAGATACCTCTTTTAGATCACAGATTTCGTTTATCTCCTTCTTGTACACCTCACGTGCTCTTAACTCTGCATGTGTCTCCAGTGATGGACCTGTTTCAACTGTGAGTTCCTTTGACAATCTTCAAAATCATTCAGCTTCTTGGTCCAACAAATTCCCCCTTTTTGATGATGATAAACTCTGTGCCTAGGCCTGTAACCACTTTAATCCAACAATGACACTTTTTAGAGTATTAAGCATTTATCATAAAGAACCAGGTTCATTAAGTTATAAATATCACATATTCAAAGCACATTATCTTCCCCCTTTTGGCATCATCGAAAAGTTGCAAAAATAATTGTGTGAATCCCAGATTTTTAACACTTACTCATGGCCACTTGGAAAACTGCATATACAATCATAGATTAATCATCAATAATCAACTAAGAATTCAAAACTATCAAAGAAATATAGACAATGAATAAGAACAAAAGCAACAAACTTCATTGATAAAGAGAATATGATTCTGTCACAATCCACATAATGAAATAGAAACAGTTAAAACATTAGCAACAAATAAAAAAATTCTGAATCTAAGTCACTGAAAGTTCTAGGTAGGGCTAAGAAATTAAGGCTTGGAAGAACTGCATACCTGGTTCTTTTAGCCAAAGTAGATGGTTCAGCAGACTTAGAAACGGATGAAGACTTATTTGAGGAAGTCTTGGCTTTCTTGGGCTTAGGGGTATAAACCTCTACCTCTGTCACATGTTCACTTTGATGGACCAGGTCCATCTCATCCACTTCAACAACCTCAATAGGCTCAACAACCTTTTCTTTCCTTTTTTTCTCACTCTTTTCTTCTTACTCTCCTCTAAAGCTCTCTTCAACTCGTCCTCACTTTGCTTTAACTTGCTCTTTGTAGTGCTTCCACTTGGAAGAGAAATATCAGAAGTCTCAGAAGAAGCAGCTTTCCTTTTCTTGTTGACTTTTGCTGTGCCAGGGGTTGTAGCTTTAGGAGTTCTTTTCTTCTTAGGTTTGTAACTGTTACCTATCTTTTTCAGTAGATCCGCAGTGTTTCTTTAACAGATGAACCAGGTCATCTGCTTGCTTTCCAAGACTCACTAGTCCTTCAGCGGCTTCTCCTGATCCACTTCCCCCTGCGTTCTTGCTACTTTCTTCCTCATTCTCTGGCTCAGCTCCACAAATAGCCATTCTAACAGATTCAGAGGTGGGTGAAGAATCAACTACTTCTTTCCTTTTTCCCTTCTTATTACTCCGGACTCCCTCACTCTCTTTTTGTTTTTCTATTTTATTTTTACCTCCTCTCCTTCTTGTCTCAGGCATTTCCACATCTACCACAGACTCAACCAGTATGAACCTATTTTCTAAGTTTTGAGCGACCTCAGAAATGACCTCAGAAGAAGGTTGTGGTACAGAAGTTACCTGTTAAGAATCGGAACACCCAGTTTCTTCCCCCTCAGTCGCCGACATGAAAGAGTCGTCGGAAATTTGGGAATGGTTCTGTAAGGCAGGGGATGATGTTTTAAATAGACGGTTAAGGCTTCCCTAGAATCTAGGTATTTTAATTTGGTGAGGTTCTTGTTGAAACAGAACGGGTTCAAAGTCAATTAGATAGGTTTTTGAAGATTTTGGGCTTGAGTAGGACTCTGCTCATGATTTAAATATTAGTATTTCAAATTGTGTAGAGTGTAGAACACATACCTCGCTATTCAGATGAACCGGGTTCATCATTTCAGAATCCTCTTGATCAAGCCTCAATTTGCAAAGATAGAAAAAAATTCATTAGTGACAAGTGAGTCATATCAAAACATGGCCTAAGAGTATACTTTTTACAGTATGAGACTGAGCAATTGTTAATCTAATTTTTTACACCAGTTTCAGAATTTCTAGCAAAAAAAAAACAATTTTTTTTTATTTTGAACTGGTTCAGTTAGGTGATTTTAATCATCCCCAATTCTAACATGTTCCTTTCAAAATGATCTCTACTTAGTGCTTTAGTAAAGATATCAGCAATCTGTTTATCAGTAGCACAAAATTCAATAGAGATCAATCCCTTCTCATAGTTGTCTCTTAAGAAATGTTGGCTAACATCTATGTTCTTTGTTATTTTATGATGAACGGGGCTCTTTGTCATACTGATAGCACTAGTGTTATCACATAAAATAGGGATACAACCAACCTCTATACCAAAATCCATCAATTGTTGTTTGATCCATAATAACTGAGCACAACATGAGGCAGCAACCACATACTCAGCCTCAGCAGTAGATAGAGCTACAAAATTCTGCTTTTTAGTGGCCCAAGACACAAGACATGAGCCCAGAAAGTGTGCCATACCTGAGGTGCTCTTTCTATCTACCAAAAAGCCTGTATATTCAGCATCAGCATATCCCACAAGATCAAAATTACTACCTTTAGGATACCAAATACAGAGGTCTGTGGTGCCTTTAAGGTATCTCAAGATTCTCTTCACTGCAGTTAAATGTGATTCCTTTGGATTAGCCTGAAATCTTGCACAAAGCCCTACGCTGAAAATAATGTCAGGTCTATTGGCAGTAAGATACAACAATGACCCAATCATCCCTCTATACAACTTTTGATCAACATATGAACCAGGTTCATCTACATCTAGTTTTGTGGTTGTTGTAATAGGGGTGTAAATTTCTTTTTAGTCTTCCATTTTAAATCTTTTGAGCAACTCTTTCACATATTTTTGCTGATGGATCATAGTTCTATTTGAATTTTGTTTAATTTGTAAGCCTAAAAAGAAATTAAGCTCACCCATCATGCTCATTTCAAATTCACTCCCCATTAGTTTAGACAATTCTTTACTTAGTTTTTCAGAAGTTTCCCCAAAGATTATGTCATCTACATATATCGGCACTACTAAGAGATCTTTACCTTTTTCCTTCAAGAATAATGTGCTATCAATTTTACCTCTCTTGTAGTCATGTTCAAGCAGGAATTTTGAAAGCCTTTCATACCATGCCCTTGGAGCTTGCTTGAGTCCATACAGTGCTTTGTCAAGCTTGTACACATGATCAGGATTCTCCTTGTTTTCAAACCCCGGAGGCTGCTTTACAAACACTTCTTCCTTGAGATAGCCATTCAGGAAGGCACTCTTGACATCCATCTGGTGAAGGGTGAATTCCATGTAAGCAGCAAAGGCTATGAGGAGCCTAATTGCTTCCAACCTTTCCACAAGAACAAAGGTTTCATCATAGTCTATTCCTTCCTCCTGACTGTATCCTTGAACCACCAATCTTGCCTTGTTTCTTGTAACTGTTCCATCTTCATCAAGTTTGTTTCTGAATACCCACTTTGTGCCAATCACTGATCTATCAAAGGGTCTAGGTACCAGATGCCAAACTTGACTCCTTTCAAATTGGTTGAGTTCTTCTTGCATTGCATTTACCCAATCTGTATCCTGCAAAGCTTCAACAATATTTTTAGGTTCAATCAAGGATAGAAAAGCATCAAACACACACAGATTTTTCAAAGAGGATATGGTTCTTATTCCAGATGTTGGATCAGTTATAATATTCTCAATGGGGTGTGAGCTTTGATATCTGTGTGGTTTTACAACCAACTGGGTATTACTTGAAGATCCTACAGTGTCTTGTTGTTGAGGAACAGGATCAGGGACATGTTCCAATGAGGTTTGGAAATTAGTTTGTTGCTCAGTTCCCCCTGGCATGTTGCCTGGGATGGATGAACCTGTTCCATCACCCGTTCCTTCCTCCAGTGTTGCTCCAGTTTGGTCTGAGTTTCTGACCAGCCCAATTTCTTCATCTACTTGTTCCTGTCTCTCAGAGAGAATGTTAGTTTCATCAAAAACAACATGTACACTCTCTTCAACACACATAGTTATTTTGTTATAAACTTTATAAGCCTTACTATGTAAAGAATATCCCAAGAATACTCCCTCATCACTTCTGGGATCAAACTTACCTAGGGAGTCCTTGCCATTGTTGCGTACAAAGCACTTACAACAAAAGCCCTAAGATGGGATATATTGGGCTTTCTCCCTTTAAGTAACTCATAGGGAGTCTTCTCTACAAGTGGTCTAGTCATGCACCTATTTATGATATAGCATGCAGTGTTTACAGCTTCTGCCCAGAAGCTATGAGGTAGTTTACTAGAAAGAAGCATGGTCCTGGCCATATCTTCAAGTGTCCTATTTTTTCTTTCAACCACTCCATTTTGTTGTGGAGTTCTAGGGGCATAAAAGTTATGGGTCTATGCGATGCTCATCACAAAATTCAGCAAATTTGGCATTTTCAAATTCAGTGCCATGATCAGACCTAATTGATGCAAGTTGATTTCCTAATTGTTTCTGTATTTTTCTAACAAAAGAAGTAAACATGTCAAATGCTTCATCTTTAGATGTTATAAACAATGTCCAGGTAAATCTAGAATAGTCATCAACAAGCACCATTACATATCTCTTACCACCTCTGCTTAATGTTCTCATAGGACCACATAGGTCCATATGGACTAGTTCCATCGTCCTGGTGGTACTTACCGTTTTCTTGCTTTTGAAAGATGATCTTACCTGCTTTCCCCTTGCACAAGCCTCACAGCCTTTATCTTCCTTGAACTTAATTTTAGGAAATCTTATCACTAATTCCTTGGATACTAATTTGTTGAGTTGATTCAGACTAGCATGGCCAAGTCTTTTGTGCCAAAGGAGGGGATCACTGTCCAGCACACTTAAACATGTTAGTTCATTTTCTGACAGAGTGGAAAGATCTATGATATAGATATTATTCACTCTCTTTCCCTGCAAAACAATCTTGTCAGTGATAAGATTAATTACAAAGCATTTTGCAGAAGTGAATGCAACCAGGTTGCCTCTGTCACACAGTTGTGACACACTAATCAGGCTATATTTCAAGCCATCTATCAAGTAAACGTTATCAATGGAATGTGTGTTATCCTTACCTACCTTACCAACCCCAATGATTTCACCTTTCTTTCCATTTCCAAAGGAGACATTTCCTCCTTTGAGGTTCTCAAGTGAAAGGAATTGTTCCTTGTTGCCAGTCATATGTTTTGAGCAGCAACTATCCATGTACCATATTTGACTGATCCCTTTCACTTGAACCTACAAAAGAAAATCAGGAGTTAGTCTTAGGAACCCAAAATAGTTTGGGTCCCTTTCTATAAGAGAAAGGATGAATTAAGTACTTTTTTGCCCAATTTGGTAACCAATTTTTCTTTCGAACAAAACTTTTATTCTTTTGACTGGCCTGCTCTTTTGCATTGCATTCAATTTTGTAGTGACCAGTCTTACCACAGTGGGTATAAATTTTGCTCTCAGGAAGAGTGAGGTACTTGCTTTTGGGATCCCACTTAGGCGGTTGACTCCCAAAGCCAAGTCCTCTTCTATTGCTACTGTGATTTTCCTGTAGCCATGTTAAAGCATCAGAGGATTTATTCCATTTGCATGTTTTGTCCAGTTCATGCTTAACCTTACCAAGTTCCTCCTTCAACCCTCTTATATGTTCATCTTTATTATACAACTCATCCTTTAGTCTTCCTACATTATCTTCTAAGATGAGTTGAGAGTTGTCAGTTGTCTTCTTACTGGTTCCTAGTTTCAGTTTTAAATTTTCAGATTTTAACTCTAGGACATTTGTTTCAAGTGGATGAACCTGGTTCTTCAGAGCAGTGTTTTCACTCACAGATTCACTTACTCTGAGTTCCAGGTTCTTACACTTTGCTTTTAACATTACACACTCCTTAGACATATGTTCCTTATCTTTATTTATTTCTTTAGAATCATCAATGAAGTCAAGTAATAATTCAGAGATCTTTCCTTTGGATAGGAACTTAATCTTGTTTTTGAAATGAGATATACTTACCTCTGATTCCTCATCCGATTCACCAATTTCGATGAGCGCTTGCTCATCTGCATCTGAACTTTCTCCCCAAGCAGCAACCATAGCTTTTGTTGATGTTGTGTTTTTCTTGGGATGAACCAGTTCCTTCTTCCGGTTCCTTCGTTCAGATCTTTCCCTTTTCCATTCAACTTCCCACTGAGGATAGTTCTTGATGTGATGATAAGTTTTTCCACATTTGTAGCATCCCTCGTTGGTGGGTTTTTCTGGTGCCTTTGCCTTGTTGTAGTTTCCACCTCTTGAGATGCCCTTTTTCCTAATGAGATAGTTTCTGAATTCCTTGGTGATCATAGCCATTTCATCTTCCTCCAGATCTGTTCCCTTAGTGATTCTCAGTGCCAGACTTCTTTTCTTGTTGGGAGCATCCATCTTCATTGTCTGCCTTCTAAGTTCATAGGCGGCGAGATTTCCAATTAGATCATCCAATATGAGTTTTGCCATGTTCTTGGATTCCTGAATAGTAGTGATCTTACTCTCCCAAGAGATTGGCGAAACCCTTGTCAAAATCTTTTTAACCTTATCTTCTTCAAGGATAGTCCTTCCAAGAGATTTTAGTTCATTTGTTAGATTAGTGAACCTAGTGTACATCTCTTGGATGGTTTCTTCTTCCTTCGTAGCGAAATTCTCATATTGAGAATATAGTAATGTACCTATGGATCTTTTCACTTGTGCAGTTCCTTCATGAGCCACTTGCAAAGTGTCCCAAATTTCTTTGGCAGTGGTGCAACTTTGAATTCTGTTGTACTCATCTGGACCAAGTCCACACACAAGCCAATTCTTGGCCTTGAAATTTTTTTCCCATTTTCTTAAGTCTTCAGTAGTGCAGTCAGCTCTTGTATTTGGCATATCTACTCTTTCAGCAGTCTTCTTCATGGTGGCCAAAGGACCGTCAGTGACTATGTCCCATAGTTCATAGTCTTCTCCAATTAAGTGATCCTTCATCCTGTTCTTCCACCAAGAGTAGTACTGGCCATTGAAGAGTGGTGGCCTAGCAGTTGATTGTCCTCCCAGTTCCCAGGTGGTGCACTCATCTTGATCTTTTCCTAAGGTGTTAGCCTCTTCAAGGATAACCCGCTCTGATACCAATTGATGTTTATCTATGTCAATACCACACAAGAGGGGGGGGGGTGATTTGTGTGGTGACCAATTTTCGCGTGCAGTAGTTATAGAAGGACCAGGTTCTTCTATGTGTTCCAACTCCTACAGTTTGCGGAATAATAAATGCGGAATTTAAAGAACACAACAATTTTACGTGGAAAACACCTGGCTCAAAAAGTGAAAAAACCACGACCTACTTCCCAGTAGGATTTTCCCAAACTCTTCACTAAATCAATGAGCCAAACAACATTTAAAAAATAGACTCTTTTGTAAACCTAAGGATTAACTCTAACCTTTTGTGGAAAAGTAGCCTATAGCTATTTGCGACAAACTTCAAGTTAACTATAACTTGAACACTCAGTACCTGTTATAATTGCTTTGAGATAAAGCTGAAAGGTACAATTTGTAATCACCTACTACAAATAAACTAGACTAAAAGACAACAAATAGAACTGGTTCTTCTAGCTGGTTCAAGTAGCTCCAGATTCGCACTCTCCAATTTGGCTCGAACTGCTTGCAAAATTTCTTCACGAATTTTGCTCTCAATTCTTGATAAATTTCTGTTTTGTGCGTCTCTCTACAATAAGAACATTCTGAAATATATATAGGATTTAGTAGATACGGAATTAACTAGAATCCTAATGCTACTCTTCCTTGGTGAAAGAGTTCTAGTTAATCTCAACTCCCTAAATCCTCCCTTATCTTGATTCTGTTCTTACTGAATAAGGAGTCCATCTCCTTATCAATTTGCAATCTTTTCGATCAGGAGATATCTCGTTTAGATCATGGATTTCGTTATCTCCTGCTTGTGCACCTCACGTGCCATTAACTCTGCATGTGTCTGTGTCTACAGTGATGGACCTGGTTCAACTTTGAGTTACTTTGTCAATCTTCAAAACCATTTAGCTTCTTGGTCCAACAGGTACTAGTCAAAATCAGGGTCGAGGATGATCAATTAAGGACCCCTTCCGTTTCTGCCCATCCAAACAGGCCTGTTGGCAGAGTTCAAAGGGACATCGACAGAGAACCCCGATAAAACAAGGATCGGTATCAACCATACAACGCAGATCGTAGAAACAACGGCCCAGGACGTAATCCCGTTCGAAATGATCAAAGGAATGGCCGAGGACAGAGCTCTCGAGGGCTCATAAGCAAAAGTGGATTTGATAAACATGTTGATCCCATAGAATCACCACGATTATTAGAATACAACTTCAGCATCGACACATCAGAAATTGTGTCAGCCATTGGGTGAATCAAAGATACAAGATGGTCCCCAGACTCTTACATACCGATCCATCTCAAAGAAACCCCAACCAAATATGAAAATACCATGGTACCCATGGTCATAGAACCGAAGACTGCAGACAGTTGAGAGATGAGGTGGCCCTTCTGTTCAACGAGGGGCACCTTCGAGAATTCTTAACTGACTGAGCTAAAAATCACTTCAGAGACAGGATGCAAGCAGGGAAAACGAACAGCAAGAATCATATCACGTGATACATATAATTGTTGGTAGGGTCGACATACCACAAGGGGCCATGTTCAAACGCACCAAGGTATCGATCACCAGGGAGAAACAGACTCATGAATATGTACTAGAAGACACCTTGTCGTTCAATGACGAGGAAGCAGAGGGGATCTCACAACCCCATAATGATGCATTGGTAATATCTATCCTTATGAATAAAATTTAGGTTAAACGTGTTTTAGTTGATTCAGGGAGCTCGTACAATATTATTCAATCGAGGGTCGTGGAGCAGCTCGGCCTACAGGACCAGATCGTGCCCGAAGCTAGGGTTCTCACTGGTTGCAACATAGCCAGTGAAACAACTAAAGGTGAAATAATCCTACCAATAAATGCAGCTGGGAATATTCAAGAAACCAAGTTCCATGTGATCGAGGGCGATATGAGATACAATGCCCTGCTCAGAAGACCCTGGATTCACAACATGAGGGCAGTCCCTTCAACCCTTCACCAAATGCTGAAATTCCTAATGTTGGATGGAATAAAATGGTGTATGGGAACAACATGCTACCAAAGAAATATTTGCGGTCGATGAATTAATACTGATATCGGCACTCTCGTCAGCAAAATGATCGGATTCAAATGGAAAAAGGAGGTTAAATAGAAACCACATGCACCGGCCTTGACTCAGTCGGAGAAGCAGGGTACGGACGAGGACGATGACTACTGGACCCCTCGGTCCTTCATATTCCCCGAGGATTCCAATCCCACCAGATCGATAGTCGAAGAGCTGGATCAAGTCATATTGATCGAGTACCTATCCGAGCGAAAGGTATACCTGGGCACGAGCTTAACCCCCAAGCTCAGGGAAAAACTCATTAAATTCCTTATCGATAATATGGATTATTTTGCTTGGTCCCGCCTTGACATGACAGGGATCCTACCGGAGATCACTACCCATCGATTGAGTTTGGACCCGAAGTTCCATCCGGTAAAGCAAAAGAGGAAGCCCCAGTCCGAGGTAAAACATGCATTCATCAAGGACGAGGTAACCAAACTTCTGAAAATAGGATCCATTCGGGAAGTAAAATATCCCGAATGGTTAGAAAACGTAGTTGTAGTCCCTAAAAAAGGGAACAAACTTAGAATGTGCGTAGACTATAAGGATTTAAACAAAGAATGTCCTAAAGACTCTTTTCCTCTGCCAAATATCGATCGTATGATCGACGCCACAGCCGGACACGAGATCCTTAGTTTTCTCGATGCCTACTCCGGCACAATCAAATACAAATAAACCCGGAGGATCAGAAAAAGACTCCGTTCATCACTAAGTACGACACCTATTGTTATAATTTAATGCTGTTTGGACAAAAAAATGCTGGTGCTACTTACCAACGCATAGTAAATTGAATGTTCGAGAAACAAATAGCTAAATCACTGGAGGTCTATATTGGCGATATACTAGTTAAGTCCCTGCGATCAGAGGACCATTTGAAACATTTGCAGGAGACCTTTGATATACTAAGGAAGTACAACATGAAGCTCAACCCGGAGAAATATGCATTCGGGGTCAATTCGGGCAAGTTCCTTATCTTTATGGTATCAAATCGGGGAATTGAAATCAACCCCGATAAAATTAAGGTAATTGAAGACATCACAGTCGTGGACAATGTTAAGGCCGTACAAAGATTAACGGGGTGCATATCCGCCCTAGGCCGATTCATCTCGAGGTATTTAGATAGAAGTCATCATTTCTTCTCTGAAAGCGAACGAGCAACTCTATTTGTAGTTGGCAGTCTCGAAAATCGTGGTAAGTTGGGTCCTGTTTCGAGAGGAACAAGGTACACAATTTAATGTTTACTATGTTAGTCGAACTTTAGGTGAGGCCGAGACCCGGTACCCACACTTAGAAAAATTAGCGCTTGCCCTAATAAGCACCTCTAGGAAATTAAAACAATATTTTCAATGTCACCCGATCTGTGTGGTGACTACTTATCCTCTTCACAATCTTTTACATAATCCCGAACTATCGGGACGATTGGCAAAACGGGCTATCGAGATCTAAGATATCGAGTATCAACCCCGTACGGCCATCAAGTCTCAAATCTTAGCAGACTTCGTGGCCGACTTTATGCCAGCCCTCGTACCCAAGGTCGAAAAGGAACTATTATTCAAAATCGGGTACATTATCGGGGTTATGGACCCTCTTCATAGATAGCTCTTCGAACGTGAAGGGGTCCGGGCTAGGCATCATTTTGAAACCGCCCACAGGTAATACAATTAGACAGTCTATCAAAACTTTCAAGTTAACTAACAATGAAGCCGAGTATGAGGACATGATTGCAGGTCTCAAGCTAGCTAAGAGTTTGGGAGCGGAGGTCATCGAGGCCAAATATGACTTCCTACTTGTGGTAAACCAAGTCAACAGAACCTTCGAGGTTCGAGAAGATCGAATGCAGAGGTACTTGGACAAACAACAACTAACACTACATCGGTGTAAAGAATGGACCCTATAACATGTACCTCGAGAATAAAAAGTGAGGTTGATGCCCTTGCAAATTTGGGGTCATAGGTCGAAGACGACGAAATTAGCTCGGGGACTGTCGTACAACTTTCAAGGTCAGTAATCAAAGAAGGCCATGCCGAAATAAACTCCACAAGTCTAACCTGGGATTGGAGGAATAAATATATCGAGTATCTAAAAAACGGGAAGCTTCCATCGGATCCTAAGGAATTGAGAACTCTACGTACGAAGGCCGCACAATTCACATTGGACGAAGATGGAACTCTATATAGAAGGATGTTCGATAGACTGTTGGCAATATGTTTGGGTCCCGGAACACCGAATACGTCCTACGGGAAATTCACGAGGGCACTTGCAGGAATCATTTATCATTGGTTCACAAAGTCATCAGAGCAGGATACTATTGGGACAATATGGAAAAGAACTCTAAGGAATTCGTTTGAAAGTGAGACAAGTGCCAAAGATATGTGCCGATGATCCAGCGACCCGAAGAGAAACTCCATTCAGTCCTATACCCATGGCCATTCATGAAATGGGGAATGGATATCGTCGGCCCTCTACCATCGGCCCCAGGTAAAGATAAATTCATTTTGCTTATGACTGACTATTTCTCTAAGTGGGTTGAAGCACTAGCCTTCGAGAAAGTCAGAGAAAAAGAAGTTATAAACTTCATCTGGGATCACATTATTATGCTAATTCGGGATGCCTGCCGAGTTTGTATGTGACAATAGAAAGCAATTCATCGGTAGCAAAGTAACAAAGTTTATCGAAGACCACAAAATGAAAAGGATCTTGTCAACTCCATACCATCCTAGTGGGAACGGACAGGCCAAATCGACAAACAAGACCATAATTCAAAATCTAAAGAAAAGATTGAACGACGCTAAGGGAAAATGGAGAGAAATATTACCCGAGGTCCTTTGGGCATATCTAACAACGTCAAAATCCAGTACAGGGCCAATGCCATTCTCTTTAGTCTACGGCGCCGAAGCTCTGATCCCAGTCGAAGTCGGGGAACTGAGTGACAGGTTTTGATATGCAAGGGAAGAGTCAAATCACGAGGCTATGAATACAAGCCTCGAATTTCTAGATGAAAAACGGGAGGCTGCCCTCGCATAGAAGCAGCGGATCGAGAGGTACTACAACCGAAGAACCAATCTTCGACACTTTAAAATCGGGGACCTAGTTCTGAGAAATTTCACCCTCAATACTCGAGATCCTAATGAAGGAAAGCTTGGCCCGAACTGGGAAGGACCGTATCATATCCTCGACATCGTCGGAAAGGGATCCTATAAAATTGGTGTTGGTCCCAAACCGCACACGCAAGTATACGTGGTCGTAGCAAGTAATATAATGTTAAATCGAATGTCGAACCCACAGGGACTTGCGTAAACTACTTATTGAATCACTCTAATTGCTATTTAATCGAGCCAAAACAAAATCCAAGAATATAACTAATTTATTCTACGATTATATGAACTAATTATCAAGTAACGAGAATATTGTTGTGTATTCAATAGAGACAAATATTCCAGGGTTGTGATCAATTCACCATTCATATTGCATTCTAATTAACTCTCCCTTTCATATAATTCACTCATGGTTGCTAATTAATCGATAATTGCTCTCGTAGCCTTCTCCCGAAGTACTACTCGCCTATTCTCAATAGATTAACGCCTATATTCCTATGAAATTAATCTATTAGAACGCACTAAGATTACGATGTTTAATTAAGCACGGTGACTAGGTATATTCCTATCCTAACCACAAATCCGCTCCCCTGAAGGGTTAAGATCGCGCTCTCTTCAATTCTTCTCTAATCTATATACGACTTTCCCAAGCATAACATAGATAGTATATAGAACCAAATTGCTGGCCAAACAATTAAGGAATTAAACGCAGAATTGAAGAAGCAACCATATATTGAGCGAATTATAATCAAGGTTAAGTTAATATCGAATAACAATATTCATGGCTAAACCACAACCCCAGAACAATGGGTGTTAGCCACTCATACTAGAATTAAACAATTGCATAAGTTTTTGCATCAATGGAAAATACTAGATTAAGATGAAGAAAACTGATTATCCTTTGCTTCTTCAATGATCTTGTGTGTATATTCTCTCCAAAAATGGAATCCTCCCCTCAAAGTTGTGTTATTGGGTCTATTTATATGTTTGGGATAAACCCTAAACGTGTAGGAGACTTCTATTCCAACCGGAAAATACTTAAAAACCTTTAAAAATCGGAGTTGACTGGACCAGGCACCCAGGCGTTAAGCACAAACGCCCCCTTTAACGCCTGGGCAGACCTGGCGTTAGGGGTCAAACGCCTGGCTAACGCCAGGGTCACCCTGGTCTTATGGGCCAAACGCTCCCTTAACGCCTGGGCATGCCTGGCTTTAGTGGCCAAACGCCCGGCTATGGCCAGGGTCACTCCTTTTCGACTCTTGAGCGTATTTTTGAAGTTTATGCACCCATTTAGCTCGGCTTCCATCTCCAATTCACCTACACATGAAA